>WSYH01000036.1:0-89915 GCA_036426205.1 Ascaphus truei
CGATCGGGCCGTCGCTAAGGCCGCGATCGCGTTGCCACCGGCTCGGCGGCTCGGGAAGCAGGGCGCCGCCATACCTAAGGCTGTTGCGCATGCGCAGTGGAAAAGGACAGCGCGGGAGGCCCCAGATAGCTCGCGCATGCGCGAGATGAGTATGCCAGCCCCCAGGGTGCATAGGGGCAGAGACACCTGACGCCAGGGAGCCAATAGGGCTGAAGGATTTGCCTGGGGATAGAGAGATACATTTCGCGGGGTTTTGCAGCCACGCAGGCAGTCAGGATCCGGACCAGCTAGGGGTATGGGGTGGATGCAGGGGTCAGTGACCCTCTGCATAGGCCAGCAGCCCCCAAGGTCCCAGTTAGGTCCTGAGCCACCTAATAGCTTGTGGAGCTTAGGGACAGGCCCTAGATAGGGACACTGCCCCATTATTTGGTCGAGTAGTCAGGGACACAGTGCTGAAGCCTTGCGGCCCTGCGAGGTGGGTTCTGGGCTCAGAACACCACCAAAGACCCTAAGACTAGGAGAGACATTGTTCGCGCTGGACTTTCAACCCACGCGGTGTGGAGGACAACGTCGGATCGTGCGGATTGATATCGCGGTACCCGTGGCTGGAGCCCGGGCAGGTAACCTGCAACTCACGTGCACCAACCAGGCCTATCACCAAACATAGTGGCTCGCAGTCACACACACATATGCACAGTGGTATTTGACTCTGGGAGTGCGAGACATTTGGGTGGGGGTTACTGGACACAGGGTGGGGTCACACTGTGGGAGGTTAGCGTCCGCCGTGACGTCTAGAGGTGGTAGCGTCCGCCGTGATGCCTAGTGTGGTTAGCGTCCGCCGTGACGCCCATTGTGGTTAGCGTCCGCCGTGGCGCATGTTGATTTGTGTTGATATATGTTTGCTATGCAGTAAAGCCAGTCCTGTTTTACATTTGCTCGCTTTGTGTGGTTGTTTCCTGTGAGGGCCTCCTCCCACTCCGTTGGGATCCCTCCTAGGTGGAGGCGTTGCACCAAGAGATGTATAATATGTATGTACCCCAGGTTCCCCAAGCGGAGGCTTAGGCTCCTGAGAGCCACACAGGTTGCACAGCAGGTAGTAGCGGCTGTATTCATAGGGAATACCCGTTACATCTATACCTATAATCAACTTTTCTTAATACTTCTGTCCACTAAGATGAGCACAGAGCACATACCCGCCAGATATGAAGAATTGTTTAACCTCTGTCCACATCTCATTCAGCAGCAATCTGGTAAGTTCAGGAACAGGTGATGTAACCTTTCTGATGTGTATTACCAACTAAATATGATTTTAGATGAAGTGTCTAAAATCTTTACAGAGATAGATGTAGTTGCTCTGATCTCCCACATCCGCTTCCTTCGCTTAAAAGAATAGGTTTCTCCAGGACATTCTCCCACACCCCAACACCATTTGTCTAGAAAAAAAGTGGGAAATAAATCCCTAATTGGTGCTTCCAAAACTTAGTGATTCATTTAATATGTGGATAGGTATATATAGTACTGAGGAAATATAATATCAGACATAGAAACATTGGAACCATAAAACATCAGGCAGTAGGCTTAGTAGATTTGTAATCCATCAAATGAGCCCAGTTGTATGTGGAATGATGCAGTGACCTCCTTAACTGATGTCCCATGTGGGGGATGACATAGGAGGAGGAGGGTGAACAGTTGTACCCTACAAAGGGCCCCACATGACAGAGCTCCCTCGTTGGGTGCATGAGTCCCCTCCTGCAAATCCACACTTGGTGAATGGAAACACCGTAACCACACTGGCTAAAGCATGAACCGTTCTACTCGATGATGGTGCCCGGATCCGGTAGGTATGCTTTAGTCTCGAAGTGGTATGAGAAAGTACGGCAGTGGAAGAAGAGGCCGAGCACAGCAAAAAAAAAAAAAAGGGCTGGAGGCCGGTAAAAATAACAAAATTATATAATGGGCATAACAGCCAAGAAAGAACAACAAACATGAGGTCCTCTGACGTGATTCACACCGCGAAGGCACTTTATCAAAGAGTGACCTGTGCTCTGTGAAGCTTTCACATAGTGTACTGCCACAAGCAGTCTGATCAGCGCAGCAGCACTAGGTGGGAACAGTGTGCGGCCACCTCCTGGGGCACGCCCGCTAGTTGTCAGTCTCCAGGCGCATGCTACCTGATTTGCTGGCCACCCTCCATTGTTTTTTAAAGCTCAAATATTATTAAAGTTTGGAGGAATCAGATCTGGAGGAATCAGAGCATTTTTCAACAAATCTTCGCCACGGATCCAATTGACAAATTTTGAGAAACTCTGTATATTAAAAACAGACACAAGGGGACTCATATCTCGACTGTACGGAGAGGTGGTCTGTTCGGGAGTGTTACGCTTGTGCTCCTACACACAAGCGCAGGGAAGGGAAGGGACCCAGTAGCGAGGTGGGGAATCCGCAGGAGAGGACGAAAGGGAGTAAGTTGCTGCACAGCTGGGGATTGGCGCACGTAGTCACGTGAGCGCGCCGCGCGCAGGAGAATGCGCGATGCTTCCGGAGGTGCGGAGCCAAGCTCAGGGACACGACTAGCCCAGCTGCATGTGCGTGCATGTTCTGGCAGCAGAGCGGGGATGCGCGTGTTCTCAATCACCAACGCGGGGAAAAGCCAACGCTTCAGCACAGGTGAGGAACAGGAGTCTGCGTGGAGAATAGCAACAGACCTTAAGAACTCAGGAACACAGACCTTAGCGTGGAAAGTAGCAGCAGGTCTCTGGAATCATGGTAACACAGGCCCCTGCATGGAGAGTAGCAGCAGGCCTCACGATACTCCGGTAACACAGGCCTCTGCATGGAGAGTAGCAGCAGGCGTCAGGATACTCAGGTAACACAGGCCTCTGCATGGAGAGTAGCAGCAGGCCTCAGGATACTCACAAACTAATAACGAGAACTAGAGAGGAGCAGGGGGAGGTAGAGTCCAGAGCACAAGGTCACATCCACAAGGGAATAGCTTCTTGGAGGATGTCCAGCCTCCTTAAAGGCATAGTGCCAGTAACAGAAGAGTGCAGCGAAACTAAGTTCAAACTAAGGGTTGTTTAGTTGAATACTTTGGCCAAGGTATTGTAAGCCTGCTACCACGTCAAGGTAAACCCTACTCGGCAGGTCCTACACTACCTGACGGTAAACTAACCTCAGTAGTAAATGAGTGACTGTCCCAGCCTTCCGGAATCCAAAGGAGATGAGTACAGGTCCCAGAGGAAGTTCAGGCAGGAACAGCATAGAGTACTGTGGTAGTTCTTTGCAGGACCCTGGGCAGGTAGCCACTGACTGCTTTTAAAAGGAAGCGGCAGCTGTTAGCAATGAGAAAGTCAGAGAGAGGCTTACTTCCTGTCAGGAGGAAGAGGGCAGGATTTGCCAGGAAGCAAGATTGCTTGCTTCAGAATACTTAAAGACACAGGATCTTGACTCCCAGCTAGAGGGCGGCGATCAGAAGTAAACAGGTAAGGAAGGAACACGCCGCAGGGGGCGTGTTCGTGCATCGTCACAGTACCCCCCTCTTCAGGATCGAACTCCGAGCGATCCAACAGACTAAGGGGCAGAGATGCATAGGAAGATAGACTCGGAGCAAGAGGGCAGCGCCCGCCACACAGAGAATCAACAGGGAACCTTGACTCGCAGCTAGAGGGCGGCGCACGCCATACAAAGAGACATGAGGGAATCTAGGCACACAGGTAGAGAATACGCCACAAGGAGGCGTGAAACGTGACTCGCAGCTGGAGGGCGGTGCATGCCGTCACGTATACGCGCCATGCTTGAGAGAATGCGCAACGCGACCGGGGTGGCCGGGCTCCATGGTACGAGTAGGGAACTGCGGGTGCGGGCATGCTCTATAAGGAGAGCGGGAACTGAGATGCGACAGGTAAGGAGGGAGCACGCCACAGGGGGCATGTTCCCCGATTCCTTACAGTACCCCCCCCCCCTTTCAGGATCGAACTCCGAGCGATCCTTACTAGACTTGGGGGGACTATTAGGATCTCCCAACGTTAAAGGGGTACAGGAACAGGAGAGGAGGGGCCACCTCTGGGGGTCCGTTTGTTTGGCCGAGCATAATGTTATGCTTGTGCTCCTACACAAGTGCAGGGAAAGGGAAGGGACCCGATAGCGAGGTGTGGAATCTGCGGGAGAGACGAAAGGAAGTGAGTTGCCGCGCAGCTGGGGATCGGTGCACGTAGTCACGCCGCGCGCAGGAGAATGCCGCGACGCGTCCGGAGGTGCGGAGCCAAGGTCAGGGACACGACTGGCTCAGCTGCATGTACGCGCATGCTCTGGCAGCAGAGCGGGGATGCGCGTGTTCTCAGGTACCAACACGGGCGAAAGCCACAAGTGAGGAACAGGAGTCTGGAACAGGCCTCTGCGTGGAGAATAGCAGCAGACCTTAAGAACTCAGGAACACAGGCCTTAGCGTGGAAAGTAGCAGTCTGACCTCTGCGTGGAGAGTAGCAGCAGGTCTCAGGAAACACGGTAACACAGGCCTCTGCATGGAGAGTAGCCTCAGGATACTCAGGAACTAATAACGAGAACTAGAGAGGAGCAGAGGGAGGTAGAGTCCAGAGCACAAGGTCACATCCACAAGGGAATAGTAGAAATGAAACAGGTAAGGAAGGAACACGCCACAGGGGGCGTGTTCTGCGCATCGTCACAGGGAGTAGCACACTCAAAGAAACTGAGCAATATGACACAGTGGGAACAGGACCTAGGGGAACCGCTAGAGGAAGAGGAATTGAACAAAATAATTATAGCCGCGGCTAAAAGTTCAATATGTACAACGTTAAGGGAGAACGCATGTAAAGTATTAATGAGGTGGTACCTCACCCCGCAGAGACTATCTAGATTCATTTCAGGATACTCCCCATTGTGCCAAAGCAATGTGGAGGTGAGGCAGATCTCTTACATATGCTGTGGTCCTGCCCTCTGGTGTCTTCCATATGGGAGCAAATTAAAGATTGGCTACAGAGGCTATTAGGCCTCACGATCCCACTAGACCCCTGGCTGTTTCTATTAAACAGACCAGTAATGGGGCTTACTAGATCGCAAAGTAAACTAATTGCGCACCTCGTCGCAGTAGTGAAATGCGCTATCACAGCACTATGGAAACAGACAGAAATTCCAACTATTCCCGCAATTAGGAATAGAATTTGGTACGTATGCCAGATGGAAAAATTAACAAGTTTGGTTAATGATACTGGCGCTAAATTTCTAAAAGTCTTGATTATGTGGCTAACACAAACAGACATCCCAGGGGTGGAAGGAACCACAATCCTGCTGTGATCGTTTTGGAAACACGTTCTCCGCTAACTTAATATTAACTTGAAAAATAAAAAATAAAAAGATAGGACGGGGAATATCCTTAAAGAGGCCTAGAGCAGCAACTTCGATAGAGGTCGATGAGGCTGGTCACATGGGAGACGCACTCAAGTACTTCGGAGGAAGTGAAGTTGGATTCAGAAAATGAAGAGGTAGAAGTCTGGACTCCCACCCCCCAGCCCCCACCCCCCACCCGTCCTGATTTAGGTTCACGTTTTATTTTATATACAAGTGTGTTTATTATTTGAACAATTGCTGTGACGTAAATGAATATGTAAAGCTGTATTGCTTCTTGATGACGTCACATTGGCCAAATATCGCACCCGGTAAATTATTACTGCAATGCTGATGAATACCAACTTAACTTTGCGGTAATAACGCATGTAATTTTTTTCCCCCCCCGGGTGCAGAGTATTACAGAGTTTTATGTATCCGAGGAAAAAGTGTGTCAAAGATGGGGGGGGGAAGAGTGTGACATATAAGGGGGGGAAATGTAGTGGGTGAGTCGAGAGGAGTGGGCAAGATGGAGGCGGTAGGTGGGCTGACATTGGAAGGCAGAAAGGTGGTTCACATCCGGGAGGAAGTTTTGGGGGGGGTAATATGGGTGATGCAGTAAGGGGGTGACATCGGGAGGACGTTTTTTGGTGGCATGAGGGAGTCAGTTGGGGGGTGACATATGGGAGACAGTTTGGAAGGTAGCATGAGGAAGGAAGTTGAGGGGTGACATGAGGCAGGCAGTTGGGGATGACATGAGGGAGTGACATGGGATGGAAGTAGGGAAGCAGAGAGGTGACTTGGGAGAGGCAGTAGATTATATGAGGGAGGCAGTAGCTGACAAGTGGTGGGCATTGGGTAGCATGGCAGGCAGTTGGGGGTAATATGAGGAGGCAGTTGGGTGGGTAACATGGGGGGCAGTGGGTGACATGGGGGGGATAAGTGAAATGGAGAGGTGCAGTACCTCGGGTGCATTGGGACTCCCGCAGGAACTCAGCGATTGGGACTTTCAACTGCACGGAACTAATGTAATATGATTGCTTAGTACCATATTTCTTTCTTATTATGAGTATTGGATTGCATCAAGTTATATAATATATATATACATATATATAATCTTATAAGTCCTATTTTATAATTATGCACTGCTTCATTCAGGTATTGTTTGATGACTTGGAATTGTTTTGTCAGGTTTGTATTTTTTTTTCATGTTGATTTTGACCAGTTTCTAGGTCTCCATGTTGTCTTGAAACTGTAGTGACATCAGAAATATCTGAAATAACCTCATTAGCATTTTTTCATGCTGTTTAGGCCTTAAGTTTGGGGGTTTGTCTTGTGATTTTATCTTTGAGAAATTTTGGTCTGAATACATTTTATTTGGAGATAAGGGGAATGGCCATGGGAACCAGGTTTGCACCAAACAAAGCTAACCTATTTATGGGGTTAGAGAGGACAGATATATTTGATCTAGCCAGAGATTTGGTGCAGTGATATCGTTTCATAGATGATATATTGTTTATTTGGCAGGGAGACCTAGTTCTCCTTGATATGTTTCTGATATATTTAAATGACAATCCATACCATCTAAAATTTACACACAAATATAATAGATGGTCAGACAGAGACAAAAACATTTGGAAAACCAGTTAAGAGTAACAATTTTCTACAAATGATGAATGGTTAGAAATATATTTCGGTAGGACAATTACAACGTATACGGAGAAATGTTTTACAAAAGACGATGTGTTTGAAGAACAAGCAAAAGGATTAGTGGCAAGATTCAAGAAAAGAAAATATAAAACAGAAGTAATATATAAAGCATATGATAAAGTCTTCGAAATGGATAGATCAGAAGTGATAACATATTTAAAAAAGCAGAAAGGATGTTGATAAGCAAGATAATCTCCATAATTTGTCACAAGGTTTAAGCACCCAAGCACCCAAAATAAAGATTATTCAAAAGCTTTGGAGTATCTTACATAAGGATCCAAATCTACAACGAATTCTGCCGACTAGTTCAGGATATTAAAAAAAGCACCAACTTTAAAGCAGAAATTAGCTCCAAGTTGTTTAAAGAAAGAGATAGCTGTGACAAATAATACAATCAAAGTTTTTTTTTCTCGGATGTCTGAATTGTAACACTTGTAAAATGTATCCTAACACAAGGAAAGTTTCAATACGTTTTTATTCTTGGATAACAAAGGAAATGGATCAAGTGGATGGCTTTATCAATTGTAATTCAGATCGTGTAATATATCTTCTGCAGTGTCCATGTAATGGACAATATATAGGGAGGGCCACACGGAAATGAAAAATACATGTGGCAAAACATATAAGGAAAATAGAAAAGGATTTCCCCCAACAGTGTATCCAAACGTTTTATAGAATGGCGTGAGCAAGACCCAAGAGGACTTCAATTTATGGGCATAGAAATAGTTGAACGCAACTGGGGAGGGGCAAACAAAGTGATACAAATAGCAAAGCAGGTAACATACTGTACTGGATATACATGTTGAAAACCTTAATACCACAGGGATTCAACACAGATACCGATCTTGGTCCCTTTCTAAAAGAATAAATCCTGTATATTTGTTTCCATGGTCACTGTAGAGGTGATACACTGAATAACAGCAGAGGTTTTGTTTTGTAATTCCTGAAATTGGACATTTCTGAGCCACAATTGGTTTTATGTATGTAAGGTGGATGTGAAATATATGTAGCGAAAATATGTGATATGGTTATTGTATTTGAGATTCTCAGTAACAATTTGGTGTTATTTTATTCTCCAGTGTATACATTTTAACTGCTGCAAATAGGTAAATGGTAAAGAGCCACAAGTGGATTTGTATACATTTTATTAATGCAGGTTTCCACAACTAATAATAGTGAAAAGAAAAACAAGCGCAAAGAACATTACTAATAAATCAGAATAACACAGATGGTATACTATCCTTAATGAGTGCAGCTCCCGACGTAGAATTCAAACCAAATTCCATCAGCAAACGAAGGAGAAACAGGTGCGCAAATCACATCAGGACATGGAGAGAAAGTGAAAACACAAAATAGTGCAAAGTTGTCAACCCCAACAAATGATTTCAATGTTGAAAGTTCTATAAAATTTGCACTCACGTGTATAACGTGAAATGAAAGTGTTGTGGTTATTAGAAGTTACCAACTTATGTCTCCAGATAGGTACTCCAGATCCATAGAGAGAGGAGGAAATCCATATACAAAAAAGGGAAAGCAAAAATAGTATAGTACTGTTTTTAATATTAAAAACACAAAGTATTCCACTCTTAGTAATGGGAGTGAATCAGTGATTACTAAGTGGCCCTTGTTGATGACATCCAGAGTGGAAGACAACTCCATTCAGCCCAGTACCTGCTGTGACGGCCGTGGAGCAGATGCTGTTGCTGTGAACATCTTTGTCTGACCATATGACCCAGGGTGGTCTGAATGCTCACAAACAAAGGCACTTATGTAAGTGGAATACTTTGTGTTTTTAATATTAAAAACAGTACTATACTATTTTTGCTTTCCCTTTTTTGTATATGGATTTCCCCCCCTCTCTATGGATCTGGAGTACCTATCTGGAGACAAATGTTGGTAACTTCTAATAACCACAACGTTTTGATTTCACGTTATACACGTGAGTGCAAATTTTTTAGAACTTTCAACACTGAAATCATTTGTTGGGGTTGACAATATTCCACAACTAATAACCAGGTTATTGTCTCCATGTCACGTAAAAGACATGTTGCACATATACATAAAGTGTTTATAGAGTTAATACATTTATATTACGTGATTTTATTTGTGATAGGATACGTGATGATAGTTGAGTGATATTATGTGTCTATTTATATTAAATGCTTATTAAGCAACTGAACAATAGGGAAGTGTGCATAAGGTATTTAAGCAATAGGATAAGGTTTAGTTATCAGAACCCCTGAAGAACCAGACAAGTGAAACGAATAGGGTGAAGGAGAGATTCCCAGAGGCAGACTAAACGAAGGAGGAATACACGATTTTATGCAACATCACAAGCCCCCTGGGACTTTGCCAACATCATGGCGGGATGGAGTCACAGTGAGACACAATATGTTTTACATTGATGTAAATGCAATACTTTTTAAAAAATGGGAAAAAAAAAGATCCATATGATATACACTCGTATGTCTTTCTGAGAGGAGTACACCGAATCTACAGAGGAGAATGAAGCCACGACTGCAATTCGTACCGGTTCCCGCTGCAAGTCACAAGTTCCAGTTTATACCATCCTTAATGGAGACACACTATGGTTAAAGAAAACTAAATGTGAGTTGAATACGTACTATTGGAGAGAGTGTGAAAATCCCCGAATGCACTACTCTGTTATTTTCTTCTTTCCTTCCACGTTCCGAATTTTGCGCCTGGATATTTTTGTACATATGAACTTTCTATTATTCAACATTTGTGGGGTTGAGGACAGCACTGAAAGGGGCAGTTTAGATATTTTAGGGATATTGTTATGTCTGATTTATGCACAGCACAGCACTTAATAGAATTGTCACATAAACTGGTGTTTAATTATTGTTTTTTGTTGCGCTTTTCAAATTTTCAAATTTTCAAATTTTGCCACAGATTCAGAGCAGCAATTAAAGCCGCGTATTAGTAAACACAACGGATATAGAAAAAAAAAAATAGGAAACCTGTTTTCTATGAGATTACATAGACGTCACAACATCGAGAGTAGGTTCTCTGAAATTAATATATCAGAAAAAAAAAATCACATTGGAAGATTTAAATATCCAATTCTCACACTAAGGCCTGGGACATAGTAGCTTCAGCCTCGCTGAGCCGCGCTGAGCAGATGCACTAACCCCCTGCATCTGTCATCAGTGCGGCTATAGTTTCCCGTTCCGCATGCGTGCTGATGCGTGCGGAGGCTCTGACATTTGCAGAGACAGGAAAGTTTCAAATTTGCCGCAGAGAGAGAGAGAGAGAGAGAGAGAGAGAGAGAGAGAGAGAGTGTGAGAGAGAGAGTGTGAGAGAGAGAGTGTGAGAGAGAGAGTGTGAGAATGAGAATGAGAATGAGAATGAATGAGAGAATTAAATCCTTAAAAACGAACATAAAACAAATGCATTCAGTTCTAAATAGTATACTGTAGGAATAGTTAAACCCAGCTGGGGAGGGGGAAATAAAGTGATACAAATAGCAAAGCAGGTAACATACTGTACTGGATATACATGTTGATAACCTTAATACCACAGGGATTCAACACAGATACCGATCTTGGTTCCTTTCTAAAAGAATAAATCCTGTATATTTGTTTCCATGGTCACTGTAGAGGTGATACACTGAATAACAACAGAGGTTTTGTTTTGTAATTCCTGAAATTGGACATTTTTGAGACACAATTGGTCTTTTGTTTGTAAGGTGTATATGAAATATATGTAGTGAAAATATATGATATTGTTGTTGTATTTATGAGATTCTCAGTAACAATTTGGTGTTATTTTATTCTCTCGTGTATACATTTTAACTCCTGCAAATAGGTAAATGTTAAAGAGCCACATTTTATTAAACCAGGTTTCCATAACTAATAATCAGGTTATTGTCTCCATGTCACGCAAAAGACACGTTGTACATATACATAAAGTGTTTATAGAGTTAATACATTTATATTATGTAGCCAGGCCTGGTTTCACTGGCTACCAGTTGGCCTTTCTCCTGGCAGTAAGCCCTAGTAAGAGCAGGCCCGCCAGGACTAATCATGGGTTTTCCCCACACCCTGCAGCTTCAGTGAGTCACAGGGGAGGCGGTGCAACCAGGCCTTGTGTCCAATCAGGGACTCAGGACTGGTTCCTGCTTTTCTTGTACTTAAGGAGCTGCACTTCCTGATTTAGTGAGTTACCTCTACCCTTCAGGGAGGCTGGTCTACCCGAATAACTGTGCAGGGCTCTGTACAGTTTGGACTCCCTCCCTTAGGGTAGTGGCGTGGGGAACTATTCCTCTTACTGCACTAGGGAGTAGGAGAAGAGCAAGGACAGCTGTAGGGGCCCTGTACCTGCAGTGATTGTCCAGGGAAACATCCTGAGGGTGAAGGCCCGAATAACTGATTGTTGCTGTGTATGCTGTGAAGTCTACAGTGTGCAATAAACTGTTCCTGTTTCACTATACCTTCCGCCTGAGACTGCAATCTATCAGGGGAAGGGAAAATAACTCTCCTGCAGGGATTGCTCCCCTCATCCCTGGGCCTGCAAGAGATGGAGGCGCTGTCACCGTGAGTACGAATCAGTTGTTACCCCAGAAGCCTGTTCTGACATCCCCTACCACCATGCGGGAGACTCAGATCTACTGTGAGCCAGCAGGTATGGACCACCACACTCCATGTAGCAGCAACATCTCCCAGATCACGTATCCAGATGACCCCAGGTGTCCAATACCAGATAGGGAGCCTAGAGGGAAGTTATATGAGGGCTGATTCCCTGTTTCGTCCCGGTACGCTCATGTAGTAGATCCATGGTTCCCATATGTTTAGGAATTTTATGCACGAGTCTTTTAAGTAGCTCGAGATTTTTTTCATGAAAAACGTATGTCATATTCTTTCCCCAATTTACGTAATTGTGGGGAGGTCTTGTAAACCATAGTGAGGCCAAAGCACATTTCTTTGCTGCTGTTATGTGTGAGATTAATTTTTGGGTACTTGTATTTGTCTATTAGAGTTTTGTTCAGTAAGAATAACCGTGGATCCATGGGAATTGAGATATCTAAGATTCTTTGGATTAGTTTCCTCCTAGCAGAGGAAGAGGTATGGTCCACACTCTCTCTGCCCTGAAGAGGAGAGCACATGGGAAGGCCCCAATCTCAGGCTCCCAATTGTGTGACCTTCCTTCCTCAAGTGGGGAAGGAACAACTCCTAACTTTAGGGCGGTCCTGCCCTTAAGGACAGCCAGAAGGCGGTCACCCCGTTGTCCCAGCAACAACAGGATGTACCACCTCTTGCTGTCACTCAAGTGCAGTACCAAAGGTGAGGGGAAAAACCCCATACCAACAACCTGACAACCTGAAAGTACCAGGGTTTACTGCCAGCCCATAGGGTAGAATAGTAGTCAGGGGTGGCCCTGCTACACACACACACATACACACATATATATACTGGGGCTACAACCCCACCCACCAGTTTCAGCCATGACCTGTAGTCTGTGGTTGCGTGTCAGGAGGAGAACATGAGAACATGAGTGAGGGGGGGGGGCTACTCCCACACATGACAAATACGGACATCGCCCTCCACTTAATCCCCCACCAACCCTTCAAAGAAAATGTTCCGGACATGTTATGTAGCAGTGGCAAATAGAAATGATACATAGTTTAAATAACAGAATGTTGCTTTAATATGCAGAGTACTTGATGGAAGTTGGAGTTTGAAAGCTTGAGAAGGTTTCTGGGAGTCGAGTTGAGGTGAAGAGCCTGGTGTCAGCAGTGTCAGCAGATCTTCCAACATATGGCACCTGAAAATAGGTACACTTTAGTTCCTTTATGAGTATGGGAGAAGGGGTGGCTCAGTGAGTAAAGGCACTGACTGGCACTGAGTTTGCAGCAGGGGAGCCTGGTTCAATTCCCAGTGTCGGCTCCTTGTGACCTTGGGCAACTCACTTTATCTCCCTGTGCCTCAGGCACCAAAAACATAGATTGTAAGCTCCATGGGGCAGGGACCTGTGCCTGCAAAATGTCTCTGTAAAGTACTACGTAAAACTAGCAGCACTATACAAGAACATGCTAGTATTATTAGTAGTATTATTATTAGTATTATTATTATGTGATAGATAAGCTTCCAAACAATGGAACACCTCCTATCCTATGGAGCCATTTTAACACACAACCTTCCAGGTAACTGAAGATTTGGGGCTATAACCAGTGGGTGCGAGAGACAGATAGTGGAGCTCTCCTCTGCTCTCACATACTGGCAGAAATTGATTTAATAGGTACAGATGATCTTCACTAGCTACCAGCCCCAAGAACAGTACTTGCTACAGTTGGAGGGTAGTTTTGAGAGCGCAGGAATCGCTCTCTATCCAGTAAGGAGTGGACCTGGTGTGTGAGATTAGGAGTTTAAACACCTTTGTGTTGTGTGCCACCTTCCTCCAGTGGGAGATATCAATAAAGACGGGCCTTGATTCCTATATCTACCTCACTGTGTAATACGCAGGCTCAACAGAGCCAACCACCCACAGCACCACCCAGACTTCATAGTGTAAATAAGGAGCTACTGACCTTTCTGTACCATACACAATGCAGCCCTAGGATGAGCAGTAGGAAGAGGACCACGCAGCCGCTTCTCACAATCATGGACTGGAAGGAGGAGTCTTCGACACTCTCTGCTAACCCATCTCCTTTGGAATTTAGCATGGGATCTGCTGAGAGACAACAAAAATGACAAACTTTCTGATATGGCTGTAAGAACCCAGCAGTGAAAAGGACAATCCCCTAAGCACCAGTAGGCCAGCAATGCTTCCCAACTTTCATACATGTAGCTGTAAGTATAGATATAGGATAAAGTATCTGTTGTCTAAATTTAGCATAGGTTGAACTTGATGGACCTATGTCTTTTTTCAACCTCATCTACTATGTAACTATGTAACTATGTAACTATGTAACTATGTAACTATGTAACTATGTATGTAACCTGCAGCTTGGCATAGTCTGCGATATTTTTAACATCTTCCCTGCCTGAGGGGCCTACAAGGCATTGCATGGTGCTGCAGATTAAATCTCCTTTCCTCCAACCATACGGGATGACCTCGAGTCCTTTGTACTGCCCTTGGGATGAATAGTTCTTTTGAAAGCTCCCCGAATATATTTGTATATAATTATTATATACCCTCTTAGATGCCTCTTTTCTAATGTAAGCAGATCTAATGTAGCTATCCTCTCCTCATAAATCAGATTATATATCCCCTTTATTAATTTGGTGGCTCTTCTCTGCACTTTCTCTGGTTCCATAGTGTATTTTCTAAGCAGTGGTGCCCAAAATTGTACTCCATATTCACGGTGAGGTCTTACTAATGCTTTGTAAAGGGGCATAATTATGTTTACTTCCCTTCCAGCCATTGCCCGTTTAATGCAAGATAAGATCTTGTTTGCCTTTGCAGCTACTGCATGACTTTGGGCACTATTGCTAAGCCTGCTGTCTACAAGCACTACATCAACTGCATTGCCCTGGTCTAAATTCCTACTTACCTCCTCAAAGAATCTAATAAGGTTAGCGTGGCATGATCGATCCTTCATAAATCCATGCTGACTATTACTAATAATGTTGTTTTCCATTAGGTATTCCTGAATTTTATTCCACACTAAACATTCAAGTAGTTTCCCCACTATTGAAGTCAGGCTTACAGGTCTGTAATTCCCCCGTTGTGATCTAGCTCCCTTTTTAAATATAGGCACCACATCTGCTTTACGCCAATCTTGTGGTACTGAGCCTGTAGAAATGGAGTCTTTGAATATTAAATGTAATGGTTTGGCTGTCACTGAATTTAACTCCTTGTGAACTCTTGGATGTATGCCATCGGGGCCTGGTGCCTTATTTACTTAAATTTTTTCAAGCCGCCTATAATCTGCCTGCCCATTTCACACTGAAAGTGTCCTATATTTTCTTTTCTGATTTTTTTGTTAAGGTACTTAAAGAACTTTTTAGGGTTGACCTTACTTTCTATTGCAATCCTTTTTTCATTATTCATGATTACTAATGTGATTGCCTTTCTGCAACTTTTGTTGCATTCCTTATAATTCTGATATGCTGCCTCCGTCCCTTCTGACTTAAAGGCTGCGCCCATGGTGATGGCGAGGGCGTGCGCTACCATACGCACTCTTGCAGCCTCAGCGATCTGTGCACTTGACTACATGAGATTGGGGTAGGCGATCGATGGAATGGCAGAGGCGTGGCAAATGCGTCACAGACACACTACGGAGCTGGTTCGCCCTTATTGGCTGAACCAGCTCATGTGACGCTGACGTCACGTGACTGCAGCCTGGAAAGACAAATTTACTTGTCTCTCCAAACTGCAGCAGCGACAATGCACTACATTGCTGCCAGTACTATGCTACCTCCAATAAGGTAGCATAGAAGAGTCCCGAATGTGCGCATGCATGCAAGCGTGCGTACATAGAAGCGCCCCCACCATGAGTGCTGCCTAAGGGCTGTAATATAGTGCGCATGCGCGTGAATGATAATTGCAGGGTATGACCCTGCAGTTGCTATACTTCAGATGCACGCACGGCCGTGAGCGTTGGCGCGGCAGATCTGAGAAAATCCAAGAAATTTGTATTTTCACGCTGCTGCCGTGCTGAGAGCCAATCACAGCGCGGCCTAATGCTGTGATGTCAGAGCCACGCCCCCTAGCCACACACGCCACCGCGTTCGCTATATTAACTAAACGCGCATACAACGTGCACGCGCAGCGCCGGACGCGCATCTGCACGCACACCAGGGTGCACTATATAACAAGCCTTAGAATCTAAACGACTGTCTCTTCTTTTCCATTTCCTCCCCTACCTGTTTATTTAGCCACATTGGTTAATTACTTGTTTCTTTTATATTTATTACCCAAGGGTATACACTTATAAGTGTGCTTTTCTAACAATGTTTTAAAGACTGCCCATTTATCTCCCACATTTGTCCCTGACAAAACATCATCTCAATTTATTCCTTCTAGATTAATCCTCAGTTTATTAAAATCTGCCTTTCTAAAGTTTAAGGTCTTTGTTGAACACAAGTACTATGGTTTTTGATAATTTATTTCAAATGAGATCGTGTTATGATCACTGTTACCCAAATATTCCCGGACTTGAATATTTATTATTACTTCTACAGTATATTGTTTGATATTGGAGTACACAGAAGAGAAGGAGCCCCAAGGAGAGCACTCATCCACTGTATAATAAAGCCTGGTGTACCTAGGAACCGAGTAATGTTGGGGGAGAATGGGTGAACTAAAACATGTGTGTATTTATTTGAGTCGTGACTCAGAACAGTAAAATAGTGGGGGGGAACGCAGTAGGTCCGGTATAATACCCTGAAGAACCAGTGTACAGCGAATTAAAATGGGGACAAAATGAACCGAAATAGTAAACACTCAACTGTCCAAGCTACTGAGGTAATGCTAGGGCCAGGTGTCCCATATATATCACCACAATGTATACTGTATGATATTAATGTAACCCAAAAGTTAGGGTTATGGACAGTACGGTGCCAAGGTAGAGTATTATATACCAATTGACGCCTGCTTAGCCCTGTATATGCTCAGATCAGTGCTTGTCAGTAGTTGACAAGGCTGTACTAGCGAAACGTATGTCGGCGATTGATGACGTCATTACGTCAGAGGGGCGGGACATGCGCTTGCGGTCGGAGCGCTTGCGGTCGGAGCGCTTCCTATCCCCAGTAGCCTCAGATATGGGGCTCTGCTATTGCAGCTACGTTTATTGATTTTAATACCAGGCGCACCTCAGGCTGATATAAGAGAGCACCAGGCACGCTGCTGAAGGCGCCCAGCCTTACTTTATGAGGTATGCCTGTCTTTGATGGACAAATGAACCCCGTGATTTACACACACTCCATGTAAACAGGCACTACTTGTGCACTCTTCTAGATATCACTGATCTTGTTTCTATACTGTCTGGTATGTAAGTGTGACTATATGCTCTACACTAGTGGACATCACGCATACACCGTTTAGCAACTGTTAACGCCAGCCCCTACACGGCTTGGAGTATACATGTTCACAGGTCTCATGTAAACAGGCACTACTTGTGTACTGTTATAGCAAGTACTGATCTTGTTTGTTACACTGTCTGACATACACATGACACCTTAGGGTCCTTACCCTTGATCTCTTCATGTAAACAGACACTACTTGTGTACTGTTATAGGTATCACTGATATCACTATACCCTAATGTACTGTGTGACATAGGTAGTCACAATGAGCATCTTCATAATCCTATCTGTGAAAGCACCTATCCAGACCTTGTGCTCTGGATCATTACACGTTAACAGGCACTATATGTGCACTGCTTTAACAACTACTGACAAGCACTGATCTGAGCATATACAGGGCTAAGCAGGTGTCAATTGGTATATAATACTCTACCTTGGCACCGTACTGTCCATATCCCTAACTTTTGGGTTACATTAATATCATACAGTATACATTGTGGTGATATATATGGGACACCTGGCCCTAGCATTACCTCAGTAGCTTGGACAGTTTACTATTTCGGTTCATTTTGTCCCCATTTTAATTCGCTGTACACTGGTTCTTCGGGGTATTATACCGGACCTACAGCGTTCCCCCCCACTATTTTACTGTTCACGACTCAAATAAATACACACATGTTTTAGTTCACCCATTCTCCCCCAACATCACTCGGTTCCTAGGTACACCAGGCTTTATTATACAGTGGAAGAGTGCTCTCCTTGGGGCTCCTTCTCTTCTGTGTACTCCATATTCTAGTTTTCCCCTGATAGTAGCACCTCCACCAGTCATTTCCAGCCAGTAGTAGCGAGGGTTCTCCCCTCCCTTCCCATCCCCCTCTCCCCCTCCCCTTGTTCGATATTGTTTGATATTATCAAATTCAATATTGCCCCTCTCCTGGTTGGTTCCTCAATAATTTTGGTCATGTAATTGTCTTTAAGCACCCCCAAAAACCTGTTTCCTTTCATTGTAATGCTAATCTCATTGTCCCAGTCTATGTCTGGATAATTAAAATCACCCGTAATGCAAACACAACCTAGTTTTGATGCCTTCTCCATTTGCAAAAGTGTTTTGGCTTCCTTAAGCTCACCGATATTATACAGTATATCTCTACAAACATTTTCTTTGTACTGATTCCTCCACTGCTAATTTCTATCCACAAGGTCTCAACATTTTCATATTTCTTTTCAGAAATATCTTCCTTTATAATAGGTTTTAGATTCGACTTAAAATATAAACATACTCTACAGTATCTCCTCTTCTACTGTATTTGCTCGATAATTCCGAAAACGGGAATAACCCTCTAAATTAACTGCCCAGTCATGAGTTTCATCTCACCACGTTTCAGTAATGCCTATGATATCATACTGCTCCCTTGTAGCTATTAATTCAAGCTCACGCCATTTTATCTGTCAGACTTCTTGCATTAGCAAGCATGCATTTAAGGTGTTTTTTTCAGTCTGTAGTATTATCTTATCTGCTCCTGCCTTTCTACTCCAACTGGATTTAGTCTTTAGAAGTTTTTTTTTTTTTTTTAAACATTTTTATTAGGAAACAGACAAAATTACAGGCTTATTATAAAATAACAGATCTAATACATTTTGGTTTTCTGGTTTTCGTGTTGAAGAAGTGGGGGGGGTGGTAACGCCAAGTTTGGCACGACCTGGGTCACCGGTGGTGACCAGGGGATTGAGAGGTCTGAAAAAGAGAGGGGGAGATAACGGGGGGGGGGGGGGGGGGGGAGGGAGGGGGTGTTGGGGTGGAGGAGGGGAGGGTATGGGGGGGGTGAAGCCTCCCCTATCCCGCTGATCCCATCATCCTTCAGACTATGGTCTGGTTGGTTGTGGTTACTCCTTTCAGGTTCTCTTGGTTGTCAATGAACCTCCCAGGGTTCCCATATTTTATAGTGACTTGCAGTCTTACGGTTGAGGAACGCTGTCAGTCGTTCCATAAGCATTACGTCATCTATTCTTCTCTTAACCGCCTGAATGGAGGGGGGGGAGATCTTTTTCCAGGAGAATGCCACAGCACACCTAGCCGCAGTAAGGATGGAGGAGATTAATTTTCCTACCGGGCGGTCAATTTCTGCTATTGGCTGCCCAGGAGGAAGGTCAGTGGATCTGGGTCTAATGTGAGGCTAGTTACCTCTCGGATTAAAGTTTGGATAGAAAGCCAATTTTTTTGGATTTTTGGGCATGACCACCAAATGTGGGCCATGTCTCCTCTCTGTCCAAAAGCCTCTCCAACATAGATCTGAGGCCAGGGGGTAGATTTTCTTCAATCTAACTGGGGTAAGATACCAGTGGAACAAGATTTTGTAGATATTCTCTTTTGTCGTGGTACAGATGGAAGTTCCTGAAGCAGCGTCCCATATATCCTCCCAGTCTTCTCTATCTATGTCTATACTTAATTCCGCCGCCCACTTGGACATGTAGCCATGAGTGGAGGGGCCTGCTGATCTCTCCATACCAGCGTATATGTTAGAGATCAAGGCTGTTTGATGTGTGCCAGTTCGGCAAAGCCTCTCAAAGTTGGTGAGGGGAGGATACTTACATTTTGGGGACAATTTTTGGAGATAATGTCTAATTTGGAGATACTTAAATGGGCTCAGTTCTGGGGCCTCGTATTTTGCTCGTAATTCTTGAAAGTTCAGCAGCCTTCCATCGCTCAGTAGGTCAGCGACCACCCTAATCCCCTTCAGACGGAAATAGTCGAACTGCTTTGGTTCACTTCCTGGGGGGAAGTGGGGGTTGTTGTGGATCGGAGAAAGCAGCGAGCCTGGCGCAGTTAGTTTAAACTTTAATCTGCATTTCCGCCAGACTTCCCAGGTGTGTCTGATGGCACCAAGGTCGAACCTACGGGGTGGTCTATCCCCCTTGTCTATGCACCAAAGGTGGGCCTGCAGGGAAGGCGTTTTTACGTAGTGGGATTCAATATCTCGCCAGCAATAGAGACCCGGGTCTGCGTTCCACACTACGGCTTGCCTCAACTGGGCCACTAAATAATACTTTGATATCTGGGACACCCAGGCCCCCTCTTCCTCTGTCGTCAGGAGGACAGATCTAGCCACCCTGGGCCTTTTGCCCTTCCAAATGAAATTAAACATTTTATTCTGGATGTTCTTAAGTTCAGGGCTGGGAACATGGATCGGGAGTGTCTGGAAATAGTATAACAATCTGGGGAGTATATTCATTTTTACCGAGATCATCCTTCCGATCCATGAGATCTGGTAGTCTTCCCATTTGTCCAGATCTTTTTTGATTTTCCCGAATAGAGCCGGGTAATTATATTTGTACAGTGATTGGTAGTTGCCTGATACATTCACTCCCAGGTATTTAATGTATGAGGAACTCCATCTATAATTAAAGTTCAGTTTCATTAAGTTAACTTCCGGTTCCGGAACATTTAAGTGTAGTGCTTCTGATTTGTCACTGTTAGTTTTGTAGTCCGAAATTGTGCCGAACTCCGCCAATTCTTTATGAAGGTTGGGGAGCGATGTTTGGGGGTGAGTTAGAGACAATATTATGTCGTCGGCGAAGAGCAAGATTTTATAATTTGTATCGCCAATTGGTACGCTCTGAATGTTTGCATTTTCGTGTATTTTGGCCGCCAGTGGTTTGATCGTCAGGGCGAAGAGGAGAGGGGACAAGGGACAACCCTGCCTTGTGCCATTTGTTATTGAAAATCTTTGCATTGTGCCTCCCGGGAGTTTAATTGCTGCTGACGGGTTTTCGTACAGTGCACGGACCCCCTCTAGGAATGAGTCCTCAAAGCCGAATTTGTGCAAGGTTTTGTCTAGAAATAGCCAATTTATTCTGTCAAACGCCTTCTCTGCATCTAAGCTCAAGAGAACTGCCTTGGTATTTGTAAGGTTAACGTGGTCTATTATATTTATAATTTTACGGGTGTTGTCCGAGGCCTGACGGCCCGAGACAAATCCCACCTGGTCGTTATGGATAAGTCTGGGTAAGATGGGGTTTAATCTGTTAGCTAGTATTTTGCTGTATAACTTTAGGTCGTTGTTCAACAGCGATATGGGGCGGTAGCTCCCACACTGCATAGGGTCTCTTCCCTCTTTGTGAATTATTGCTAGGTTAGATATGTATAAACCAAGTATCATCTGCAGATTATAGTATTGGCAGATATACCTTGCTCAAGCGAATGAAGAGGGATTAATACCCCAAACAGTATAGGGGAAGTGTGGTGCTCACAGGGAATAAATGATAGACTAAGTGAGAGGAAAGAAAGAATCCCTATATTGTGACACTTAGGGAGTGCACCCAAGCTAAAACTTAATATTTATTGATTAATCTTAAAATGATAACTGTTTGAAATAACCATAGATGCAGGACAAATTGTTATTAAAATAAATAAAAAAACGGAGAGGTGGGGTAGTACATAGGGGAATTATATATAAACCCTATTGTCAGTCTGTTAGTCCTTGAATGGTTTGTAAGTGTTAGAGAAGTATCACACAGGTAAGTAAGGTGAGGATAATGTTATATCACTGATCCCTTGGGGAGCAACCATAAGCTTATAAAGGAAAGAATGAATATAGCTATACAGATAGACACATATGTTCAGGGAAGCTATAGAAATAGCCCCAAGTCTATCTAAGTAGCTGATCTCTAACTCAATATATTTGGACACAAACTCTTTATTTAACATTGACTGACACTAAAGTCTGGGTGCTGTTGCTGCCCACGAATGCAGTCTACGAAGCACCCAGATGGTACACAAGCCCTCACCACTCCGACAAGCCGACGTCACGTGATGGTGACGTCAGACGTACCCTACGTACGTTTCACCGTGACGGGCTTCATCGGGGGCCTTATTGCTAGGTTAGCCAATGACATTGATGCTGGTATGGGGTCACCTTCCATAAAGGAGTTGAACAAGTCTAGCAAGTGAGTGGATAGAGACGGAAGAAACCTCTTGTAGTAGGCGTTTGTGAATCCATCAGGGCCGGGGGCTTTGGATAGTTTTAGTGCTGATACCGCATCTGCCAATTCCTCTTTCGTGATCTTCCCGTTGAGTGTCTCATTCTCCTTCTCTGTTAAAAATGGGAGATTGCAACTATCTAAGTAGTTCGAGACTGCCATGAGCCTTGATGCTCTATTATTTTCCTCCTGGGTTCTGAGGTTGTACAATTTGGTATAAAATTTTGTGAATTCCTCCGCAATATGTTTGTCATTATATAATATGGCACCTGACCTATTCTTGATCGCAGTTATTTGGGACCTCTTTTGTACCCCTCTTAATTTGCTGGCCAATAATCTGTCATCTTTATTACCCTTATCATAGTATCTCTGGTTAGTCCATCAAAGGGCTTTTTCGACATCCTCGAGCTGGTTCTTTTTCAGCTCGTTTCTAGCGGTAGTTAAGGCTTTGTATATTTTCCCAGAGGGATTAGATTTGTGTTGTTGTTCTAGTTTGATTATTTTCTCTGTCAAGTCTTTGAGTAATTTTGCTTTTACTTTCTTCCTATGGGATGCTATGGAGATAAGAGTACCTCTAATGGTTGCCTTATGGGCTTCCCATAGTACCGCCGGGGATGAGACTGAACCTGAATTGTTCCTGAAGTACTCTGATAGGGCTGACTTGATTTCTCTCTCTATTTCCGGGTGATTCAATAATGAATCGTTTAGTTTCCAGTTAAATGTGCTCGACTTTGTGAAGGGAACTGAGAGAGTTAGTGAAATAGGGGCATGACCCGACCAAGTGATCGGGCCTATATCAGTTTTTTGGGAGGCCTCCAAGACATTCTTGGTTGTAAAGAGGTAATCAATGCGAGAATAGGTCTGGTGGGATGCGGGGAAAAAGGTATAGTCCCTTTGGCCCTGATGTTGGGATCTCCATACGTCCACTAGGGAGAATTCTTTAATAATTGCTCTGAATTCCCATCTTTATGGATAGTACCGTGTGGGGGCAGTTCGAGGGGAGTGTCCTATCCTCCAGTGGGTTTAAGGCCATGTTTAGGTCGCCCCCCACTATCAGTGAGGATAGGTAGGTAGAGTCAATTGTACTTTGAACTGTTTTCAGGAACTCTGGTTGGTTCTTGTTTGGTGCATAGAGGTTGATCAGGGCAATCGCCGTGCCTGCCAGTGAGCCATACACCACAAAAAATCTACCCCCTGGGTCTGACACTTTTTTGACAAAATTGAATGGAGTTCCCTGACGGATTAAAATGGCTACCCCTCGTTTCTTGCTACTGAACGAGGAGTAATAGCCCATCGGGAATGTATTATTAAATGTTTTGGGTGGCTCATGGTCTGTGAAGTGCGTCTCCTGGAGAAAGATGATATCTCCTTGGGATCTTTTCATCTCCTGAAGAGCTAATTTTCTCTTTCTATGACTCTGGAGTCCTTTAACGTTAAGAGAGATAACTTTGATTGGGGCTTGATTAGCCATTTTTATTATCTATAAAGGGGATTTTGCGGGTCACCCCTTTCCCAACCGGGGGACCTTGATTGATTACTGTGTCTGTGGGGTTGGGAATTACGTCTCTGGCGGGAGAAGGTGGCCTGTTGTCTGGACCTGGGTCAGCGGGTTTGGGGGGGTGGAGGGGGTCAGGATATGTGGAAGGGGTACAAGACTGCTGGGACAGTACCAGCAGGTAAAGAAAAAGAGAATGGGGGACTGAGGGCGCCCCCAATAAAGTGTAGCCGGAATTGTGTACCGGCATTCGGACTTGGGGTCCTTGGGGGGTAAACCCGGGAGTACGGACCGGCTCGTCCAGGAGGGTGTGGACTCATAAATGTTTTTTATATAGATCATTTTCCCTGTGTATATATAGCAACCAGGGAAGGGGTGAGAAAGAAAGAAAGGGGAGGGGGAGGGAGGGGGGGGGGGGGGGGGGGGGGGGGGGGGGGGGGGGGGGGGGGGGGGGGGACAGAGGGGCATGGGGAGGTAGGCACCCCATAGTAGGGTAGTGGTGGACTGTGGTGATCAGGTGGTACAGGTAAGTCTTTAGAAGTTTTATAGTATTATCTGTATTTAATATGGGTGTCTCCCTGCTTGCCAAATTCCCACTTGCTCCCATTCTTCCTTCATGACCCTTGCTATTTCCCCATCCCCATCTATTGTATTTAGTTAATTATCTGTTTCTTGTCTCTCCCCCTCCATCCTAGTTTAAAATCTCCTTCAATCTTTTTATCATTCTCCCTCCTAGCACAGAAGATCCCTCTTCATTAAGGAACAATCCGTCCCTACCATAAAGATTACACCTCTCAGAAAAGGAGTCCCAGTGCTCTAAGAATCCCGAGCCCTCCTTCCTACACCAATTTTGTAGCCATACATTAAAGCTGCAGTTCAGTCAATATCCTGCATGTGTGTTTTTTTTAATAAATAATTTCTGTAGTAAGAAAAAATACTTTTAGCATTTTCTGTTTTAAAAAAAACAACTTTTAAAGACCAATTTTCTTGTATTATATTTTAACAGCCATTTGCTAAGGCACTGCCCCTTCATGTCCTGTCACAAGCCCTGGCACACCCCTTTGTCAGCCCTGCCCTCCCTCTAGCACATGTCAGTGAGTGCTCATGAATATTCATGAGCTTCCACTGACGGACTGAAGCAGAATATAAACAGATCCCTTCACTAATTATGTCACCAAATTTCGACCTATCAATACATGGAGAACGAATTGACCTGCAGCTATACCGTTCTTTAGGTAATTAGAGATTGCACACATAAAACTATTGAAGTAAAAAAAAAAAAAGACTGAACTGCAGCTTTAACCTCCCAATCTTCGACTGTCTCCCTGGGGTAGTGCATCACACTGGTCTTAGAATGGCTAGAAAATAGCTTAAACTCATCAACGACTAATAAGTAGTGTATGACTGATGGTTCTGAATATGACTCAATAGTGAAACCAATCGCAATAAATATATTATAAAAAGAATAAAATGCAACAATATTGCAAACAACCACTGCTAGAGCTGTATCCCTATATGTCTAGATGGATACATACGCTTTTGCACACAAATAACAAAGTCTCTGAATGTTCAGTTGTTAATAAAGAAGAAAGCTATTGTTCCCAGCACACAAAAAGGTAAAAAAAGGGGGGAATATGCCAAGAAAGGTTTAATGAGCAAAAAACACAAATACAAACGATATGGAAATAAAAAAACAAAGCCACAACACATCAAAAGAAAACCGGGAGAAAAAAACAAGGAAAAGGAAGGAGGGGGGTGAGAAAAAGTAAAAGTACAGAGGAAGGGGGGCTGCAACGTTTCGGGGTAAAAAACCCCGTCTTCAGGGCCGTTCCCAAGAGACACAAAATGTTTAGTGGCACTTCCCTATCCCTGTACAGATCTCCCTACAGAAAAAATGCACCAAAGTAACGAGCAACCGGAATAAGTGTATCCTCACAGGGGATGCAGTTAAGAGACAGTCCAGGATCTTCCAGCAACCCTTATAGATTTCAGGGGTAGTCCTACAAAAGGGGGTGCAGCCCAGCAGTCCAGACAACAGCCCAAGGGATGGTAGCACACACTGTAGAAATCAGGGATAATCCTATCCACTGCAGAGTAAGGGAGTTTTAAAGCATTAAGCTAGATCACCTGACTAATGTTCAGGTGAAAGCTATGTGGTTGTTCTTTAAAGACTATTGTAACTTCCCACCATCCTAGATATGGGTTCGCAGATGGGGGGGGGGGGGGGGGAACATGTGGTGCCCAACGCTGCATTCGTTGGTAAATTTTACAGTCAAACAGGAAATCATGGCGTGTCAGAATGAACCTGAGTAGTTCGCAGACAAAGTTATTTTGGCCTAGGCTGTGCGTTGATAAAAAGGTGTTGAACCGCAGTGAAACTGAAAGAAGTCAATATAGAGTTAAAAAAAGGTAGAGCAGACGGGTAAAAAGGGAGGCACCCCCCCCCCCCCCCAGAGTTTAACGATCTTGAACTAAGATTACAGAAAAGCAGTGAAAAGTTCACTGAGGAGCTCACAGGGGCTGTGTGTGTGTGTGTGTTTGCACATTTCAAGTGGTAAAACAATTTGGAAGTTTGTGACCCCTCCTCCCTGATTTCAAGCTCGCCCATGCTACTTTTTCAATGGCCATTCTTGCTAGGCACCTGTGAAGGACCAGTCTATAAAGACAGCTCCCCCCTCTCCCGCCCATTAGAGAGGTTATGAGAGCTTTGTGCAGGTGCAGCAGTGTTAGGCTCTACAGATGGGCTATACCGTTCTAGGCATTAAATACTTTGGCCAAAGAATTTAACTAAATGACCGTTGCTTATGAGAAGATAAACAGAAATGTATTTAACTGTACCCTTTGTCAGGTTGGATGTAGCACTGAGGCTTTTTTGTCTTTTGTGTGAGGAAATACTTAAACCCACAAATTCCAGGGGACAGACAATATTCGCCAAAACATCAGGAGAAAAAATTGGGACAATGTCCAGCTCAAACGGGACGCAAAAGTGGATATACACTTTAGGCACCTCTCCCCTCATGGACTAAATGAGGGCTTTACTTACACACCATACATTTAACCAAAAATTACTAAATATATAATTAGCGACAGAGAAGCCCAATGCTACATCCAATATGACAAAAATACACAGTAAAATACTTATATATTCTCGTGGCTCGCAGGTTTACAACGCTTTGGCCAACGGGTTAAAGTAAATGATCCTTTTTCAAGAGAATATATAAGTATTTTACTGTGTATTTTTGTCATATTGGATGTAGCATTTGGCTTCTTTGTCGCTTGTTGCATACATATGCCACGCTCAATAGCTCTCCTTTTTGACACTTATATACATATATATTTTGTGGGGGTTCAGGGGTTCCTAAAAAGAGCTTGCTGAGGTTCTGTGTGTTGTTTGTAAACATATAATTAACATCAAAACTAAGTGCATCCTACAAACATACACTTTTCTGTTCTAAGAGGAGAACAGCAAGAATATTTCTAAGAACATTATCACTAACTGTAACACATGTTTTACATGTAGATTATCACATAACACGGATGTTACACATAAATATCCTATATGTGTACACTCACACTTTGTACAAAGATAATAATTGCTGCACACTAATAAAAAAATCAAAGGGAGATACAACTACCGGTGCTCCTGGTTCAGGATTCTCTGTGTCAATCCTGGGTTAACGAAGGGAAGGAAATCAGGGCTCCTCGGATTTGTTCAATGAACTAATTTATTGCCAATAGACGACGTTTCGGCCACACAGGCCTTTCTCAGAAATGCCATTTCTGCTTTTGAGAAAGGCCTGTGTGGCCGAAACGTCATCTATTGGCAATAAATTAGTTCATTGAGCAAATCCGAGGAGCCCTGATTTTCTTCATTTCGTACACTCACACTTTGCCTCATTTCATGTCAAGTCCTATACCGCCACTCTCATGCTTTTATCCATCCTTTTTTACGTTCTCACTATGATTTCCTGCCACCGCTGTGATCTCCAAATCTGAAGCAACATTTATATAAACATTCCTATTATGGACACAATGTTACAATTAAGCCAGCCATCTTTGTATCATTATAAACAAGTTACAAAGAAATTGACAACAAACTCGTTACCATGGTAACCAGCACCTTTAAAAGAAACGCTAGATTGGGCCAACGCCACCCGTGAAGAAGCTGAGCAAATCAGCGAAACGTACGTCGGGTCTCATGCGTGAAGTGTGACGTTGCACGCCACGAACAGCCTCAAGGCAAGGGGACAATAGTACTAGTTGCGGTCTGAGGATTGGAGATATATTATTCAGTTAGCTAGCTTAATAGCTTTTTTAGCATTAGACACCTAGATACTACAATCTGCGGTTCCTCCAAACAACAATATTTCGCGTGATCACTGAATTTACTGTATTATCAGCACAGCAATTTCTCGTCGACGTCACTGTGTGTTCAACAAGAGTTTGCACAGGCAGAGCCCATCTCACTCCCCTTCTGTTTATCTTTATTCCATCTTTGATAAGGACAGGGTGACATAAGGGTAAAGAAAACACTTGATTGACAAACACATCAAATTTAGAGGCCACTAAGAAATGCTATTTGTAATTAATCTCCAGAGGAGCAAAAGAAGCACAATTTTTGCTTTTAGCACAGCAAAATTAGTTTGAGGAAACCAAAGAGATAAATTGTTTACAAAAAGTTATTTAACTGGCTGTGTAAATCAAGCTTTGGAGCGTTTTACAATCGGTATCTAATGTCTTTTGGTGAGAAGACTGTCTGTCACTCCTCAAAGCTCCAAGTCAATTCTTTCTTTTGTTTTGCTCTTTGATGAAAAGTAATTATGAGGCCATAACTCGTCAAACAGATAAAATCAATTCTCCTCCTCACTTTTAAAGCTTTACACTCTTCTGCCCCTCCTTACATCTCAGCCCTAATTTCTCACTGTGCACCATCCCGACTCTTGCGTTCTGCTCAAGGATGTCTTCTCTCTGCCCCCTTTGTATCTAAAGCCCTTTCCCACCTTAAACCTTTCTCACTGACTGCCCCACACCTCTGGAATGCCCTTCCCCTCAATACCCGACTAGAACCCTCTCTATCCACCTTTAAGACCCACCTTAAGACACACTTGCTTAAAGAAGCATATGAGTAGCTCTGTGGCTAATACTAAACACATGATACATAAAGCTTGGCCCCCTGTAGACGCACTTACCAGAATTCCCTCCTACTGTCTCTGTACGTTCTCCCTACCTACCAATTAGATTGTAAGCTCCTCGGAGCAGGGACTCCTCTTCCGAAATGTTACTTTTATGTCTGAAGCACTTATTCCCATGATCTGTTATTTGTATTATTTGTTATTTATCTGATTGTCACGTGTACTACTACTGTGAAGCGCTATGTACATTAATGGCGCTATATAAATAAAGACATACAATACAATACTATATAACATATGAAGCTCGTATGCATGAATTCAGTCTTCCGAGAAAAAAAAACTAAACATACTGTAAATTTTCACACGATACACATAAGTAAAACCGTTACTTGGGTGAGTTAATCTTTCTATGGAAGTCAGTAACACTGATAAGATCTTTTACACACAAAAAAATGTCCTGAGAAGAATATAAGGATATGTCAACCATTTGCATTGTAAATTTAATTGACAATTTCCTTAGTGCACATACAAACATTTTTTACACATGGTAAGGATACATTTTTAAGAAGTTTCTATCCTTCCAATGTGTCAGTCTCACTTCCCCCCCGCCCCCCCAGATAAATCAAGCTCTGTTATGAGTTAACACGCCCAAAAGACCTTTCGCTCCTGTTGACTTGAATGGGAATTGGCAGCCACTTGGGTGTGTTAACCTGTAATGGATCTGGATGAATCTGAGGGATAATATCTGCAACAACAAAAAAGGAAATAACTCCTCAATATAACTGGCTTCATTAGGAAAAATTAATTTGCACATAAAGAATTTTTTTTTTACTTATTTATTTCCTGTGATAAAATGAATATTTTTTTTATTTTTTTTTCCAGGGCCAGTGTAATTCTAATTCTTATCTGATATTTATTGACCCCCAATTTGATATGTTGGACTCATAATGACATTGCCACTTCTATACACCAAAGCCACAAAGAAAGAGAGTGTGGGTTAATGACTTTTAAAATTGATTGGGGGGACAAAAAAAAAAACTCTGCAGCATTTAGTCACCATGGGAAAAAAATGAAAAAAAAATGCAACATTTAAAACAGGTACACTATAAAAAAAAATACTTGTTAAAAGTGTGTAAAAGGTGTACATCACTTCAGGTTAGTCTAATAAACATGTCAAGTTGGAAAGGATATAAATGGTCAGTGTAAGAGTAAGTGGTACTGACTTATCATATAATCGTAGTAAATAAATAAATAGTAGATAATAAAATCACATTACATCGCCCTCTAACTCTTGACCTTTTGAGAATTGAAGTTATATACATTTATTCTTCCATTTTGGTCACATCATTATGCAAATCGCAAGAGTTCTGTTCCTTTTTGCTCTTAAAATGTTGGTTATTGTTGAAATGCAAAAGTTTAATTAGTTTTAAGACACTAGCTGAAATAGTTCATAGGATCACCAAAGGATCACAATAAATGCTGTCAAAATGTACTCATTTTCTCATTCTAATGTTAGAAAAAAAAAAATGGAGCTTTTAGGTCTGAAATCACTATAATCGCCCCCCAAACTAATGACTGGAATGGCGCCTGTGACGGGGCGGATTCACTATCCCAATATAATACACGAGAGTCTTATGTATAGCTCTGGAGTCCAGCAATGGGTCCCAGGTTAATCCCAGTTTGAGAAAAGCTGGGTTAATTACCCAGGTCCCAGCTGCCTCATTATTGGGCATTAAACCCCCCTCCTGCTCCCACACACCGGTTCCTGGTTCCTGCCTGACCCAGGGAGACACATGCTGGAACTCCGGAGGGGAGAAGCCTGCCACAAGGGCTGCTACATTGGGACACTTGCTCTTTGGACATGAACCACCCTGGCTGGGAAAAGGGCAAAGCCTGTCTCAGGACTTGTTTTTTTAATTTATCTATGAAGTTAAAGTTATGTTTTTTTGTACAATTTTTTGGCTGAATAAAGAAAAGCTTACTCAAATCACCCACGTGGCTTCGCAGCCTGACGGCAACTGTGTCCCGCGGCAAATATAGATGGCTGAGGTTAGTCAGCCTTTCTATAATAGGACAGCGCGCGCGCACGGCAGTGAGCGTGCAGCCGGCCGACAGGGGGGAAGAGTAGGAAAATAAAGATTTCGAGCCGCTGAGATGTATGCATACTGTATGTGTGTGTGTATGTATGCATGTGTATGTGTGTGGTTGTGTGTGTATGTATGTGTGTGTCTGCACAATGTTAATAAATATTTTATTTTTACAATTGTGTTTTTGTTTAATAATAAATAAGAAATTACACATACGCACGCACACACACACACACACACACACACACACACACACACACACACACACACACACACACACACACACACACACACACACAGTACCTTCCTTGCATGTCGGTCCCGGCAACATGGACTGTATACCCACAAAAAGCGTGCGGTACGTGCACGTGTGTTCGCACGGCCGCACACAGTATAGAATGGCCCTTAGCTCTCAAGTCTATTAGATATTTGTACTATGATTGTGAGATACACTTACAGGGAGCTATATTAACAATAGTGGGCTCAGCTATTCAGCTAAAATCACCTCTACCTTATTTACACTGTGGATGGTGCAGTGTCCCTACATCTAATTAGGCAGGTGGCACTGATACACGTACCTGTATAGCTTGCCTTAGCTCATATTAAGGTGTTTTTCTACCTCCAAGCTTATTACCACAAGACGCTATATGTAAATCTCACTTAAAGGTGAATAATTAAGATGCTACCAAGAGGTTTATAAGATATCATCGCCATTCACTACAAGCACACACCTACCTCCATTTTAATTTGTTTTTATATAAGTTCTTCTGTTGCCGTTTTTCCCAGAATCCATTCATTTTAACTATACTGAATAAAGTGATAATTTTATATCGGTAGGGTGTTTTCTCCAGTGCAGCTACAAGGGAATCTTTTCTCTTCTAGTATTACCATCACTAGCTGTTCCATTATTGGTGAGAACTGGCAGAAAGACAAGTTCTGTTACTTAACAAACAGATCCCTGTACAAAAACGGCGTGGAAATATTTTTCTTAAGTAGAGCTATTCTTGCATATATAATTGCCATTAAATTCAGGAAGAACTCCTGATTCTTATCTTGCACTTGAGTGAGTAGGCTCCTGTGTACTGTATCTCAGGAATAGTAAGTTTAGCACTAGAGATTGCTTGAAATGTTAACAAACATACATACCTGAGCTATTACACGCTGCTTCTAGGTCATCTACAAGCAGCGTTATAGATTTTGTATGGTTCAACTCCTGGAAGGTCACTGTATATTCTCCACTGTCATTGAGCTGGAGGTCATGGAGAAGAAGGGAAGCGTTTCCAGGGATAAACCTTACACGCGGCTTGTAATTCCCCACCACAATGTCAAACTTGTGGCACATGCGGAGAGGGGAGGCAGGTGTAGATGGGCCAGGGAGACAGCGTCTCATTTCTGAGAAGAGGATGATGGACTTTTGGAAATCCCAGATGATGTGCAGTGAAGGAGGAGGCTGCGGGATCCAGTAAGAGACGGGCAGGAGGACCGAGTGACCCACCAGCCCCTTCACAGGCTCCTGCGGGACCTCAATCAGGATAGCCCAGGAGGCACCTGGAATCAGACAGGAAAAGGAATAGGGTAAATGCACAGCAGTGCAGAGTTTACATTTTCAGTGTTACCAGCCGGGCTCCATGTTATCATAAGATTGGAGTGTGATCTTGTTTTCCAAGTCATAATTATTCATAGCAATGCAGTGATATTAATAGCCAGAATGCACTGAAATACAATATACGAGTCTTAGTAGAGCATATGTCAGTCCTGTGCTACGCCAAAAAATTAAGATCAGACATCAGATTTCTGGAACAAAACAACCTCATTTTTAGGTAAATTGCTAAAGGTAAATTTTATTACAGATTATAGGCAGTCTTTTATTTGGGGTCATGTCTACCCAACTTAACCACCCAGGTCCAGATCAAGTTCTGAAAGCTTTCATTCTTGTAATAGCAAATAAATGTATCATGTATTATTGGATCAGACCAAGCTTTCCCTCTGTAGCCTGATGTTTATCGCAAACAAATAGATCCATGGCAATGGGGTCCATAGCAGGTGTTATACAGATTGACTAGAGGAACTCAAGCTGTATATCTTGGATGATTTTACATCAGCAGGTACAGGAACGAGGTGGTCATGCTTTAAAGCTGGTAGAATCTGTCCAAGATTCGATGCTAATTCGAGGAAGTATTTGTAGACCAAGGGAGTGACACTATATCAGGAGAGGCCAACTCCAGTCCTCAAGGGCTACCAACAGGTCCGGTTCAGGCTATCCTTTCTTCAGCACAGGTGGCTCAATCAGTGGCTCAATTGTAGACTAAGTCAAACTCAGTCGTAGACTGAACCACCTGTGCTGAAGCAGGGGTATCCTTACAACCTGAACTGTTGGTGGCCCTTGAGGACTGGAGGTGGCCAGCCCTGCTCTATATACTCCGATTCTTTATACTTGGGGATAATTTGGCCACTTCGGAGTACATGCAGTAGAATTACCCCAGAGTAGGAATGGGGGGATTCGAATACAGCCCCTATACTTTGGTCTCTCACACCCTCTCCCCTCATACAGATAGTATACATGCATTTGGGTTGGACACATGGGTGCAGATGGTCTATACATATTTACATTATGGCAAAGTATATATGTGAAGGGGAAACACAAATTGGATGTGCCCCCTAAAAGAATTCACTTAAATGCACACCAACAGGTATAAAAGTTAACTTTTAATAAATTTACTGCTAAAGAGACTTACCTTGACGTGGTTAGCAGGCTTGGCATTATTTGATCAAAGGATGTATACCAAAAGTCTCCTTTTTTCTTATAGGTATTTACACCATACATATATATATATATATATATATATATTCCCCATTGATTGCTATTCCTATGGGAGAAGCGCAGGGATTCACTTTCTGTTTTGCACATTTGAATAGCCATTTCCTTCACTAGCTGCATGCTCTTTACATGGAGAAGCGCAGTGATTATATTTTTTTTACATTATTTGTTGGGCCGATTTTAATCCTTTGCAGCACGCTCCTAGAGGGCAACACTACTATGGTGTAATTGAATATATTTTTAGCCAATCACCTGCAACTGCTTATTGAGCAGTTTGTGGCAGGCCAGCCCCTCCTCTTCTAGGTATATAATCTCCTAGCAAGGTCCCCTTATTCCACTTCACTTACATGTGAGTATCTGTACTGGTATATACCAGTTTTTAATTGCACTAGGTTATACAAGCATATGCTTTGATATTTTAACCCCTTCTGGGCTTATTTCACATAACACTAGTATGCATTTAGCGTAGGGACCTGCTAAAGAGACTTACCTTGACGTGGTTAGCAGGCTTGGCATTATTTGATCAAAGGATGTATACCAAAAGTCTCCTTTTTTCTTATAGGTATTTACACCATACATATATATATATATTCCATTGATTGCTATCCTAAGAAATGAGAACTCAAAACGTGGCGGACAGAATCCGATAGAAAGAGAAAAATGTATATAATATGACTAAAAATAACACACTAAAAAAACGAAGCATGAGAAGAGGGGAGACTTAAATAGCCGATTAAGGGAGATGACAAAGGCCAAGGCAAGATGAAACAATGGAGGAGGAGAGTCTTAAAGGACATATAGCCTCATCAAAACGAGTAGAAAATACAAAAAAACAAACCTTAGAAAAAAACCAACGAAATGGGAGAAGCGCAGGGATTCACTTTCTGTTTTGCACATTTGTATGGCCATTTCCTTCACTAGCTGCATGCTCTTTACATGGAGAAGCGCAGTGATTATATTTGTTTTACATTACTTAAAACATATATTACCAAAGTAATGTGTAATGTGAATTAAAAATGTATTAAATCAACGCTATCAGGCATCCGTGTCGTCAATTATAAAGTCATACTATCCCAGTTGACCACTTAATGTTGGTGGGATATAGAGGACAGAGGATGCTAAGAGTCAGGGTATTAACCCCTCTGGAGCAACGGTGAGACCAAATAGTAGGAGTATATAAATGTTCACAAGTAGGTGGCCAATGGATTAATTATCCAGCTTCCTTGCTAGATTACCAGCACTGCGCACTACAGTAGAGACTTTAGTGTGTTAAAGTGAGAGTGCTTGAGTGACAAAGCTGGCACATATATAGTGATAATGATAGTACATACACTGCATCATGAAACTGCCAGACACAGCAGTACTAGGGTGAATTCACAGTGATGAACTGTGAGAACGCCTCACTTAGAGTGCAAGGAATGCAGGCACACTGACTGTGAAATTAAATAAATAAACAAATAACTAACTACTGGGGTCTGCACAGTTAGAACCAGGAGACTGCAAACACTACATTAAAACAGCTCCAAGTAGGAGACTGACAACATTGCGCGTCCAACGCGCGTTTCCCTCCAGCAAAGGAGCTTCCTCAGGGACAAATTTGTATATATATATGTGCCAGCTTTGTCACTCAAGCACTCTCACTTTAACACACTAAAGTCTCTATTGTAGTGCGCAGTGCTGGTAATCTAGCAAGGAAGCTGGATAATTAATCCATTGGCCACCTACTTGTGAACATTTATATACTCCTACTACTTGGTCTCACCGTTGCTCCAGAGGAGTTAATACCCTGACTCTTAGCATCCTCTGTCCTCTATATCCCACCAACATTAAGTGGTCAACTGGGATAGTATGACTTTATAATTGACGACACGGATGCCTGATAGCGTTGATTTAATACATTTTTAATTCACATTACACATTACTTTGGTAATATATGTTTTAAGTAAATTTATTAAAAGTTAACTTTTATACCTGTTGGTGTGCATTTAAGTGAATTCTTTTAGGGGGCACATCCAATTTGTGTTTCCCCTTCACCTTTTCTGATTCACTTTTCAGTTCACAGCTTGCACCCATCATTTGATTACCCCATTTATGTACTTAATTACTTCACTCAATTAGTATGGTCCTGTGATCACTCCCTACCCTTTTGTTGTCTCTCAAAGTATATATGTTACCGATTTCATATGTACAGCACTCCACCTGAAATATTCTTCCTGTATACTGTACATGCATCAATACCACTATATATCTTTCAATACCTTAGGAGCGCTGCTAGGGAAAGAGAATCGGACATACATTAATGGAAGACGAATACAAAAAAACCTGTGCTACGTTCCAAATTGGCTTGCACATTATCAGTGCATTAGTGTGCTGTTGAGGAGTGACCCAAAAAAAGGCAAAAGCAAAAAAAAACCCCTAGAGATCAACGCACATCCTAATTCACTCAAACCCAACATTTCCGCAATACAAACCCCTCTTCTTACTTACATCGTGCGGCACAAAAGCCTGCACATTATTAAACTATTTCCAACATGCCCTTTAAATTCGGGTGTTAGCTACATCATTTGGCCAAGGTCTGATTAACCTTGTCCACCGCGCCAAGGTCTAAGGCCTCGGTCCCGCTGCACTCGTTGGCGCGGGCGGCCACACGCGAGTTCCCCACCAGCAGGGGAATCCTCGCGAGCCGGTCCCGGTCCCCCCTGGCGGCACAGTGCACTACACGCTGTGGCGCGTCAGCCGCTAGGGGACACAAGAAAATGGTGATGTCTAGCATTGACGCGTCACGTGGTGTGGCTGTGAGCCAATGGGGAGGGGAGGCCTCGGGAGGAGGAGAGGCTTCGGGGAGCGGGGAGGAGTGTGGAGTGAAAGCGTGAGTGCCTGTCTGTGTGTGTGTGTCTGAGTGCGTGCGTGCCTGTCTGTGTGTGTGTATGTGTGTGCCTGAGTGCGTGAGTGCCTGCCTGTGTGTGCGCGCGCGTGTGTGTGTGTATGAGTGCGTGAGTGCCTGCCTGTGTGTGTGTATGTATGAGTGCCTGCGTGTGTGTGTGTTTTACTTACCATCAGCAGCTCCCTCCTGCAGCCCGTGGAGGGAGGGAGGGGGGGGGGGGGGAGAGTAGCGGGTCCCTCCGCTCAAGCCACGCCCCCCCTCCCTGTCAATCCTCCCACTCCCGCCCACCTCCCGCTCCGGCTCCCGCTCCCTACAGACCTCATATCGCGGTCTGTGTATGTCAGCGCACCGCCTGTCTGCAGTGCGGGCGCGCTGACTCTGGGAGCGGGGCCTTAGCCTAAGTCAAACAAGTCCTACTTTCTCATTGAAATTTTTTGTTGTTTTTACCATGTCCTCTGAATTCCCCTGGCCTTTCCCGTTCGTTCTTATGGAGGGGGAAGTCTCTGATGTAAATGTATTTTACAATGGTGGAGAAATAAAGCGCAATCGAGAGCTAAACACAAATACCAAACTAGTAATACCCAGTGAAAATTGTGCTCAAGTGATATAGTGAACAAATCACTCACATACAGTAGATGTCTGCAAGAGAATGTCTGATCACGCTTGACTTCCTCTTAAAGCTGCAGTTCAGGCAATATCCTGCATGTGTGTTTTTTTAATAAATCAGTTCTGTAGTAAAAAAAAATACTTTTAGCAATTTCTGTTTTAAAAAAAACAACAACTTTGAAAGACCAATTTTCTTGTATTCTATTTTAACAAGCATGCTTGTTCCTATAGCAACCATTTACATTCCCCATATTTAAAGATGTCGCCAAACTTTGTCGATCAATAGACGGAGAACGAATTGACCGGCAGCTATGCAGTTCTTTAGGTAATTAGAGATTGCCCACATTAAACTATTGAAGTAAAGAACACATAAAGAGGACATAGCGTGATACAGTTTATTTGAGCACAATTTTCACTGGGTATTACTAGTTTGGTATTTGTGGTTAGCTCTCTATTGCGCTTTATTTCTTCACCATTAGTAATTGCACACAGTTTCCTAGAGACTGTTTATTTAAAGCTGCACAGAGAAGCCATAGTATTGTTGTTGTTATTTATTTTGCGCTTCTCTTATTTACACCATTGTAAATATATTTTATACCTGACCATTAGGTAAGGCTATGGTAAAAAAAAAAAATAATAATTAACTTAGAAGATTGGACATACCTGATTTAGCCTTAACTAGGTGTGGTGGGCTAGTTTGTCAGATTTACTATGTAACGAATACACGAAGTTAAACGAAATGCTGCAAATAGTTAAATGCTTTTATGCCGCATGATGTACGTTTTTGTGACTTCGGCTGAGATTGTACAGCCTGCGCGCCCGCTCGCATAGCCTCCCGCACTCCTGCAGGCCCAGCGATCTGTGAATATGACTGGGGGAGGCGACCTGGGACACATTAATTGATGATTATCAGTTCAGTAACAGAGAATAAATATTTAAAGTTGTTGTTTTTTATCATACTATAGACATAGTTAATATAGAGATACAGACATGTATCGCTGGAATGAAAAAATTAAAGAGTTGTTTGAATTTTTACAACCAAAATCTTGCTTAACAAATCTGAGAAATGGAAACAAAAAGAAAACAGCGCACAACGCCAAATAGTGAAGTAAGTAATAGAATGTATTACAATGTTAAAGGGGTAATAAATCTGACATGCTGTCTATGTGATTATTGTGTTTGTCCTGCGAGGAACCACTCCCCCTTTGGTGGGAGCCATCGCAGGTGGAGGCGCTGCATCGTTGTAAGTACCCCTAGTATAATTGCCCCAGGTTCCCCGTGGCGGAAGCTCAGCCCTCCTGTGAGCCAACAGGTATAGCACCAACACCGAGTAACACTATATGTTCCTTGCACCCCCACACTGTATCTGAGATTGGGGGGGGGGGAAAACCCGTTACATTTGGAGGCACTGCTGAGATAGACCTGGGGTGCCCTGTTTCATTTTTTTTCAAATTGTCCACCATGCCTGTAATATCCGGACACGAGGTCCTCGCCTGGGCCTTGAGGGTGGACCAAAATCCCCGCCGTGTGGTGGCTTTAGAAGGTTTTCCCCGCACTGTTCCACTGCCGGAGCTCTATGAGCATATGTATAAAATCCCCGGGTGGCATAACGCCTTTACGATAGATATAGGTCTAGGCTCCCCGTCCACGTGGGGACCACTGCTTATTATAGTGTCATTCGACGAAGATATATGCCTGGCAGAGGCACCATCCACATTGTTTATGCCTGGCTGCCCCTCTGAGGGCTGCCCTTTAGTCTATGCTGACCCCGCGCCATGGCAACTTTCCCTAAATTGGCAGAAGGCACGTGGTGCCGCGCGCAAGGCACAGAAGGACGTTGCCAAAAAACGTCCGAGAATGGCGGGAAAACCTAAACCCCGCCCCTGCAATGCGAGTGAGTCAGTGCCGAGCCAGACCCACTCCCTTGTAGAAAGTGCCCCTCCTTCAGATTCCACCAGGGGGAGCAAGCACTGTGATCTTCAACCCTACGTGGATGCAGTAATAGACTCTTACTTCTCTGAGGATGAGATGTTGTATGAGGAAGAAATAGACTGTCAGGGCATACACCCTAATGCGTATGTGGCCTGGCGCACGCCCGGAGTAGATGCCCTTGTATTTATGTGCTCTTGCCTGCACGCAGCCCATGCCCAGGGAGCCGACGTGGCTCGGGGACCCCTCGACTACAGGACCATCGAGGTGGGAGGAGAAATGGGTATACAGTGTTTTAGCCCCACGTGCGGTTGTTCTAGAGAGACATTGACATGGTGGTCCCACTGTGAATGCTGCGGTATGCGGCTATTGAAGCCTATTGTACCCCAGCTTGCCGAACCAACAGAGGACGAGGAGCCGGTCAGTATAGCTAACCCATCTACCCCTCTCATAGACATTTTGGAGGGCCCGTGTGCCCTCGTGAACATTCTAGATCCGGTTCCTGAGCAGGACCCACAGAACCCAGTCCAGCCGGCTATGGAGCCGAGCGAACCAATGGAGGAGAAGAGTGCGACCGCAGTGGAGGTACCGGAGTATGCCAGCTTCGTACAGGTATCAACTTGCTGCATCGCAGAAGACCCCGGTGACTCACCGGCGGAGGAACCGAACGTGATATCCCCCGCGGATGAGGTTGAAGTCCCATCGGTGGCGATGCGCCTACCGGCCAATCACCCCAGCGATGATACAGAGGAATCACGGGGTAAGGTGTATATACCCCCACCCTCTTTTAGTGAATCCAGTGACCAATCACTTGTGGTGATGCGCCTGCCGGCGGACCACTCTAGTGAAATCAACGAACACACTATCTCAGCGGATACGATGGCCTGTCCGGCGTATTCCTATGGTACCATCGGTCCTAGAATGGGGACCCGTACCGATCGAAGACAAGGATGAGTTGACTGCCCCGTGGGTGTTGGGGGTGAGCTTCCAGGTGACCGCGGAGCACGGTGGCTCCTTAAGTCTGGTCACCCGGTCGAAGGGCTCCCCTCTGCATCGCGTCCTGGCGGAGGTGTCCTCCTTGGAAGATAATTGTCCAGTGGGGCGAACGGATCAGTATCTACCGCCTATCGTTCCAGATGAAGAGAAACCCATCGCAAGCCAGCAGAGTGGTAAGGAACCCCCTTGCTCCCCACAGGATCCGATGGAGGTGGCCGTGAAAAAGGCCAGAGTTACGGCTCCTGAACGGAGTGTGAGCCTGTGTGCTCCAACCCAAATGGTCCCAGGACTGGGATCCAACGCTCCCGAGTTTCAAGACAGTGAGTGGACTGTCCCAGAAGTGTTGTGGACGGGCCCCAGGACAGCCGAGGTGGGAACTGTCAGCGTCCCTGAGGATCTGTTGGCCACCGTGAATCACCACAGTGGTAAGGTATCTACTCTTTACCCCCTGCCAGGTGAAACAGAGACTTTGAGAAAAGAGACGTTGTTCATTTCTCGCTTCCCAGTGGAAGCCTCACAAGTCCGTAGGGACAAGGACAGTGTGGCGAAGGATTTAGTGAAAATTTTCTCCTTGGAGCCCAAAAAGGAACGCTCCATTCATCACGTAGTGGACCGCGGGAAAGGTCCTGGCCTCCTGGTCTACCGCATCCATGCCGCGGATTACCGGGTAAAGGCCTGGTTAAAAGACATTGTGCTATTCCTTCCACCAGGGGGAGGAAGTAGCAAAGAACCAGTGACTGTTGCCCTCAGATGTGCTCTCCAAGAGAATTTCCTAGGGGAGGCTCACGGACGCAAAAGTGAGGTACCCCCACATGATCAGCTAGGGGCACCCCACCAATGGTCTCAGCAAGCAGCTGACGCTCAGCTGGCCTCGAGTATTGTATGTGAATTGCCATGTATCCTGTTGTGTAAAGTCGAAATGATAAGTTGTATTTTCTATGCACTGCATTTTGATTATATAACAATTGTGCCGAGTGATGTCGTTCCCCAAGCGGGGACGTTGGATTTTTCACCAGGGGGAGGATGTAGCCAGGTCTTCCCAGCCTGCCAGTGCCCCCCTCACCTAGCTGCCGATCGTGGGGGCCGCCGCGTCTAATGGCGGCTCCGTCCGGCGATGGCAGGGGAGAGGGCGATCATTTCCCGGCTCGGGGGTTGCCGGGGACGCGTGCGGCCGGTTGCCAAGGCCGCACGCGCGTCACAGGGCTCCCGGCGCTCTCGGAGCCGGGCGGATAGGGCGCCGCCATTGCCCAGATACTCGCGCATGCGCAGTGGTCGCGCATGCGCAGTTAGAGCCCCAGAGTCAGGGCAAAGTCGCGCAAGAGTAGGGAAGGTAGTGGGAGAGTCACGGCAGCCCCCTATAGCTTGCGCAGGCGCAGGGCAGAGGATAGAAAGCCAGCGAAGCCCTAGCCTACCAGGGAAGGCTCTGAGCAGGGACTACAGATCCCAAAAGCCTCTGTATACCCCATGTGACACCAGGGAGCCAATAGGGCTTAGGAAGCCTCAGAAGGCAAGTGGATAAATTTGCGGGCTTGGAGCACATTAGGCAGTGAGAGACCGGAGCAGCCCAGGGAAGGAGGTAGGGTACAGGAGTCGGGGACTCCCTGTACTAGGCCAGCACCCCCAGGGTCTGAGGTAGCTAGTTACCCCAATGTAGTGGGTGTTGCCAGGGAATGCCCTAGGTTAAGGGACCCTGTCACTCAGGATAGTCAGTTGGAGCAGGGGAGCGGTGAGGGAAGGAAGGGTGCGGGGAGCGAGTGCAGCTCCTGCGGCCCTATAGGTACCCACACCCCAGGTAGGCCCCAACCCCCCACTAGGTTAGTGGGTAAGTGCTGAGGGAGGCCCAAGATAGGGACGCTGCCCTTAGTGTTGTTAGAGTGCTGCCTTGTCAGAGTCACGGCTGTCAGTGCTGTGAGGTCTGACAGGCAGGCACCTTGTTGCGCAGCACGTTGGCTGCCAGCATCCAGTGAGCTACAGCTTGCTGCTGTAGGCGCTGGGACTCGTGAGGTATTAGTGAGGCTGAGGGGACTTGAGTAGTTAGGGGAGTGGGACAGGTCATTAACCCCTGTAGGCCCCTAGGAGTTTCCCAAAGCCATTGCAGGTTGCTGTGCTATAGGGACGGCCTATAGTATAGCGCGTGCCACTTCGATTAGATAGGGACACAGCGGCTGCTGCTGTCCCAGTGAAGCGGTTCGGACCCACATTGGGGTCCACAGAGACTATTCCAGAGTGGGACCGCCCCTGGCGGTCCACGTGTAAGGAGTCCGGTTGGGGATCAGATGACGTCATCCTACGACTGACCCTTTGTGAAGTGTTGCTGACCCGAGCACCGGGGTGCTCGGCAGGTACCTACAGTCATAAGTGCACCACCGGGCCCTTAGCGTAAATAGTGACTGCGCAGTCACCCATTGACTCTCTCTGCAAGAGTGCGGGACATTGGGTGGGGTTCTTTGGACACTGGGTGGGATCACCTGGTGTTGGGGAAGCGTCCTGCAAGACGTCGCGGTTAGTGTCTCCTCGTGAGAGGGACACAGGTTATTATGATATGATATGGTGGTCTTGCATGTTAGTAAAAGGTTATGGTTAATATACATGCTGTCTATGTGATTATTGTGTTTGTCCTGCGAGGAACCACTCGTGGCGGAAGCTCAGCCCTCCTGTGAGCCAACAGGTATAGCACCAACACCGAGTAACACTATATGTTCCTTGCACCCCCACACTGTATCTGAGATTGGGGGGGGGGGGAAACCCGTTACACAAGTTGATCGATTTGAGTTTCATTTTGGAGCAAACAGTAGTATTATTCCTGCGGTGGCGGCAGATGAAATGATGCTTAAAAAGTAACCAAAAAGGGACATCATTAAGAAAATAAATGAAAGTGACATAATTGTGGGACATATTTAAGAGACTATACAGACTAATCCAGAGGTGAGTATCTCCAGTCCTCAAGGGCCACCAACAGGACAGGTTTCCAGGATATCCCTGCTTCAGCACAGGTAGTGCAGTCTTTAACTGGGCCACTGATTGAGCCACCTGTGCTGAAGCAGGAATGTCCTGAAAACCTGACCTGTTGGTGCCCTTGAGGACTGGAGTTGCCAACTCCTGGACTAATAGGTTGAAATGGCTGTGAGGAGCCTAACAGCTTAGCACTGCTTAGGGAAAATGTGCACAGTAAAAGTTTATATTTCCTAACACTGATGACTACCTAAAATATCCCTTTCAAAAGCAAATGATGCTAAGGCAGCCAAAATCTGCTGAAAATATGACCGGTCCCTGTGGGCTGAATTCTACACCGATCAAAGGAATGAAACAAAGCTATCGTAAACACAGAGTCCACCAGCAACAGAATGGGATCTGAGTTGTAATAACATAATGGGCAGGCTAGTTGGTGGAACCTCATCTTCTGTCAATTTCAATGTCCGTGTGACACTTTCACTGCCTGCTTTTGGACGTTGTACCCATGCATGGAACCTACTGACGTTTCTTGTAACCTAATATACTGTACCATATGACTATGTGAATTTATATGCAACGTATGAGAAATACGATCAAGGAAAATGAAAGAACTTACCAATCATTAGGATATTCAGCAGGGCATTCATGGAAGCTCGATGTAATATGAACAGCATGTTAACAAGTTTCTTATCGCACATATTAGCGAGTGGTTAGGTGCTGGACAAGGTGCCTCCAATTCAGGAAGGAAGCGATTGCATCAAACCTATTTGTTCTTAGTAGGTAACATGAATAAAAGAGAAACTGGTGTTTTTTTGCGTGTAAATTCATTGTGTCTGAATGTAGTTATGGGGCTCACTGATAACAGGACTGCCTTTGAAGTGGGTGAATCTTGTTCTGTAAGGAATTGGGGAGCGCATCCCCCGCGGTGCACTCCCTCCTTACCTGATGTCTCGCGCAACCCTGCTTACAGGGTGAGCGCTCCCCCAGGAGCTTTTCTGACGTTGCGGAGTCTGGCTCTGCCCCCCGCTTGCAACACACATCAACGTTGCGTGTGCACCGCTCTCAAGCTGCGTGTCAACTCTCTTTATTATGCCCACCTATCTCCTGTGTCTCTCCTCCTATCCGTGCCTCTGTGGAGGCTGCGCCTCCACTCGGCCCCCTCTCTCATTGGTCATGCTCTCCCATATATGCTCAGCTGTGCCACTTGCACTTTGACTGAGCATAGTTCCAGTTAGCTATGTTCCCCCACTTCCTGGTTCCTTGTTCTGCCTTGCCTTGTCTCCTAGCTCCTTGTTTCAGATTGACCTCCTGTGTACCAACCCGGCTATTACTTTGAACTCTGCACTTCTGGCTTACCGACCCAGCTTACCTCTGACCTTCCGCATCTCTCCAATCCTGACCATGACTTATGGACCTCTACACTCCTACTGGCTCCAACCTCTGACCATGGCTAAACGGATACTGATCATTCTACCGTCTCCTACCTCAGACCTCAGCAAATACCTAACTATTCTACTCTATCCAATCCTGACCCGGCTGCCTGACCATCCTCACTCCAGACATGCCCCCGTGGCTGTGGGTGGCATTTATACCCATTCCCACCTCAGTACCGGTGTCCCGCCTTGTTTGTGGTGAGCACAGCGTTACAGGCTCATAGTCCCAGTGTAAGCTAACGTTGGTACCTTGGGCAAGTCACTTTATCTCCCTGTGCCTCAGGCACCAAAATTAGACGATTAATTCTACAGGGAAAGGACGCATTGTGCCTGAAAAAAAATCTATAAACAGGACTGTGTACACTGTTGGCTCTGTATAGGGGTAAAACAAATATTATTATATGCCTATAAATGTGCAACTTTCAATGGATCAGGCAATCTTTAGATTATTTTTGTCAAAAATAACAAACTTTGCAAAAAATTCCACGAGCATTAAAAAATCACTGTGCATTGCAATTGTGCCAGAATTTCTTTCAATACTGTATCTCCATTTTCTCTTAAAAAAGATGGTTCTGATTTATCTTACTGTAGAGACTAAAAGTAGGGCACACTCCATTTGGCTTGTTACTTTGGGATGGGAGTGTTAATACAGATGTACACACAGTGGATGGTGAAAATAGGTCTAGTTGTAGTGCAAAAGAGGGCGGGTTGGAAAGGTGGCATGGTGGTGGTAATGGCAGTAGTTATGGGGTGCACAAGAAAGGAAGCGTATAGGCTCCATGGATTTTATAAATGCAATAATTTATTGAAGCCAAATAAAGTGTCCAACGTTTCGGCTGTCACAGCAGCCTTTGTCATGGAGCGGCACATGTCTGGACCATAAGGGTCCTCTCTATATAGTCAGTGCAGCAAATAACAGTCCATGTGATTTAACTCATAGTCCAGGTGCGTCCCATAATCTGTGTCAAATGTCTTCAATCATCTCCTTATTGTAATCACATGACTTGCTGCAGGCGTCTTCAATCATCTCCTCATTGTGATTACATGACTAGCTGCAGGTGTCTTCAATCATCTCCTCATTGTGATCACATGACTAGCTGCAGGCGTCTTCAATCATCTCCTCATTGTGATCACATGACTAGCTGCAGGTGTCTTCAATCATCTCCTTATTGTAATCACATGACTAGCTGCAGGCGTCTTCAATCATCTCCTCACTGTGATCACATGACTAGCTGCAGGTGTCTTTAATCATCTCCTTATTGTAATCACATGACTAGCTGAGGGTGTCTTCAATCATCTCCTCATTGTAATCACATGACTAGCTGCAGGCGTCTTCAATCATCTCCTCACTGTGATCACATGACTAGCTGCAGGTGTCTTTAATCATCTCCTCATTGTAATCACATCAATAGCTGCAGGTGTCTTCAATCATCTCCTCATTGTAATCACATGAGTAGCTGCAGGTGTCTTTAATCATCTGTAGGCAGATGCTCACAGAGGTGTGCAAGGGAGACTGGTTATGGTGAAATGAAATAAGGCTTTTATTGCGCCTGTTTCCTTAACATCAGGAAACCATCCAAACAAGGGGTAAACAAAGCTTCTATTCACTTGGGAGTATTTCTAGTGAAATACTATGCAGTCCACAACTCCCTTTAGATAGCATGTCTCCCAGTCCCAAACATATAGCATGAAATGAACAGATATAGAAAGTCTTATAAATGAAAGTCTTATCTGTTAGCTTCGCTGCTGTAGGGGAAGCTTCTCTGCTCTCTTGGAACTGCACCCTTGTGTGCACAGGAAATGTCAGGCTCCAGGTTAGAATCTTGTCCCCTTTGTCTTGTGGTCAGCTTGTCGCTCAAGACATTTGTCCTTCCTTGGTTCAGCCCAGTTGTGGACTAAGGAATCTCTGCTCTGTCTCCAAGTTCAGCTCAGGTGTGAGCTAAGGAGTCTCACTTCCTGTCTCAAAAGACAGGCTTTTCTAAGCAATCTAATCAGGCAGGTGGTGTTGTTAATTGACAACCAGCAGTTAACCACCACACTGCTGGATTAGAGGCACATTACCTGAACAGGGATAACTCCCCTGTTACATACCTCCCCTGTTTGTGGGAAGCTCGGGCTTGCCACGGCCAAAGCCCATCCTTCCACTCTCATTCTAGATATCTCTGTGACTTGAATGAGAGTGGATGGAGGAAGAGAACCCTCAGTCCCGCTGGGATTGGAGCCCTTTCTCCAGTTTATTCGTGTCTCCTCCCAAAGGTGCTTGAGATCAGCACTCCTCAGTCGCTTGAGGAGGACTTTTTCTAAGTATAGTCTTTTAGCTATGTGCGCGGTCATGAGATTTCCCTCGCGTCGGGTGCTCGTCTTATTGTAGGCAGACATGGGCGTCCGCAGAAATTTTTTCAGGGGGGGGCATCATTTTAATGGCCAGTGCCCGGCGTAAAAGTGGAGAAAATTTTGAAAAAAAAAGTGGGCAAATGGTGCATTTTCAAGCAAATTTGAGAAAGCTTGAAGGTTAATAAAGCAATTGTGAAAGTGTAGTTATGACATCATAGAAGAGCAGCTACTCAGGGTTGCAGGATCTGGTGGGTGCCTGGAGAACTTGCCATGTCACTCTGGCGCTTAAGTGCAGAAATTCCAGCCATACTACTACTTTTTAAGGCTGCTTCTCTGCGCAGGATCCTCCGACATGATGTGTGCCAGGTGGGGCACAAGAAAAAGAAATGGGGATCATTAAATACTCTGCTCATCACCGGGCTGGCGGTATTGAATAAACTGTGGGTTGTAGATGAGCTGCAGGGAGTTGAAAATCCCTTTAAAGTTCTCCTGCTAGGAGATCCAAGCTTTCCTTGCATAATGCATAGTTATATTGGTAAGATGAGATTTGTGAACTTCAAATAACTCACCTACAATGCACTATTTATTGAATACAGCTATGTATGCAGTAATAGAAACTTGAAAAAGGAAAAGTGTATATGTGTGGCACACAGTGTGGGAGGGTGGGTATATATACTTCTAATCAAAAAAAGACCCTTCAGTACTGCAAAACCAACTCTTTTTCAAAAAAGAAGGAAAACAGAATGTTTTCTTTTTATAACCCTCACCCAATAGGGCTTCCCCTTGGTGGCATGCTTCATCATTGGGTCCATCCGTTCCGCTGCAGAACGTGGCGTGCTGTTACCTACGAGCTATGTGGAAGCACTTATTAGTATGACTGTACACATACACAACATATATATATATATATATACACATATATATACACATATATATACTGTAGTGCCAGATTTCAGTTGCCACAGCACTAGATTGCACCCAAAAAACTTGCCACACAGCACCAGTTATAACCCCACAGCACTTGCCTTAGCATTGGATGGCATCCACATCATTCACTAGATATAATCCCACATCTTCCGCTCCCCCGTTTTTCTGAGTGCTTGCTTGCTTTCCCTCATTTTTCACTGTCTGCTTCTCCTTGTTTTTTCAACAACACACAAGACAGCGCAGGGTTTTTTCTATCATGTGCTCCCTCTCTCTCCCCATCTTTCTTTTTCCATCCATAGTAGCATCATGATCCTTTGTCTCTCTTTTGCTGTATCTATTTTACTTTTACTCTCTCTCGCTGCTCTCTCACTCTCACCCTGCCCCTGTCTTGCTTTTTCCATAATATTTCTCCATTCTCTCAGAATCTCTCACACTCTATTCAGCTCAGCTTAATAAATAGCCACCATGATGCTTGTGCTGGCACTGGCACCCAGCGAAACATCGTGTTGTCTTTGTACCCTAATTTTCAAATTGTTGCCAATTCCAAATGCTACCTCCTGCCCCCTGATGCAGCAAAACTACTGTGGTCTGTGGATTATTGGATTCAGATTTCAGAACTAATTGCAGTCTACTCGGTAGAGTGCCGGGGCCTATTGCACAGAGAGAGTGCTGCTGCCTGCGTCTTCACTCTTCAGCAGACTCTCTGAACTGTGACCCTACGCAAATTGACGACGAGTCAGAGGAGGCGGGAGTATGATGGGCGGGAGGCCGTGTGATGAGTGTGGAGGTCAGAGTCGGACTATGATTGGTCCGACGCAGGGACTGGGTCATCAAGGGACGGCGGCGGCTCTCTCATTGGTAGCGCTCAGCTACCAATGATGAGTGGACTTGTTGGCACCGACGCCGCCGCAGTGCAATGGCGGGCCCGGCCGCGGCACAGATTGGTCCTGACTTGGGAGTGAGGCAGCCAATGAGAGCCACCTCACTCCCGAGTGCTACCAATAACAGTGCGCTGCGCTTCCTCCTGTGTAGCAGCGTAGGCTAGCATACCACTAGCTGCCTGCCGCGGCGCCAGGGGGACCCACCCACCTCCAGCCCGGTCCTCTCGGAGTCTGTTTTTGGTGTTTATAGCGCCGTTAACGTACTGTACGCAGTGGTGGGATTCAAATTTTTTAGCAACAGGTTCTTTCTCACCAGGGGGGAGGGGGAAGAGAGAGCCGGTGGGGGGGGGGAAGAGGGGGAGAGAGAGCCGGGAGAGATGTTTTGTGTTTATGTTTTATTTAGTTGAACAGGACTGCACATGGGGGAAAGGTGGAGTCCAGAGCCCACTTCACATCTCTCCCAGCCCCCCTCACATCTCCCACAGACCCCCTCACATCTCCCCCAGACTCCCTCACATCTCACCCAGACCCCCTCACATCTCACCCAGCCCCCTCACATCTCACCCAGCCCCCCTCACATCTCACCAAGCCCCCCTCACCATCCACCCAGTCCTTAACATCTCATCCAGTCCCCTCACATCTACCCAGCCCCTACATCTCACCCGCCCTCACATCTCATCCAGTCCCCACATCTCTCCCAGCCCCCCTCACATCTCTCCCAGCCCCCCTCACATCTCTTCAGCCCCCTCACATCTCTTCTAGCCCCCCTCACATCTCTCACAGTCCTCCTCACACCCCCCCCCCCTTCATGCCTACCTGGGTGGACACAGGCACGGGGAGGGCTCCCCCGGCTGAAAGAGTTAGCCGGTAGTAGAATCTCTTGAGTCAGAGCAGGAGAGAGCTGCATGTGGTGAAGAGCGCTCTATAGCAGCAGACAGGAAGTTCTGGGTCAGACTGCTAGATGGCGCACCTCCCCTGCAGTCCTGCTCTGACTCTCACTCAAGTGATTCTATTACCGGATAATATCCAGGGGGGGGCAAGCGCCCCCCCTTGCCCTCTCCTGCGGACGCCCATGTAGGCAGACTGTATGGCAGTAGTTGCAGAGCGTTTAAAAACAGCCCTTTGAGTTTTCTGCTCTTGAAGCTGTCTCTCTGCCCTTTTCCCACTCAATGAGGTTGCTTGTTCAGCCTCTTTGGGATTAAGTTGTAATTCCACACCCACTTCCAGAGAATGTCCCATCTTTTCAGCTTCATCAGCTAAGGATTCTTCTGGTTTTGATTCAGCATGTGTACCTTCTTTTATTGCCTGTTGGGTGGCTGAAGGTTTTGCTAGTGCTTGTTTAGGTGGTTCAAATTTTGCAACCTTGTCTTTCAGATGAGCGGTATTCCCAGCTCTCACTGTACCCTTGTCTTCATGTGTTTCTGTGGCTGTGGGACACTGACGCTTAGTCAGGGTCAATACTTGTCCTTGTAGAACTTTCATCTCATCCGCGAGAGATCCCTGTTTTTTGAGTGCGTCTTGCAAGTCTCTTCTCAGGAAATTTATCTGCGCACTTTGGTTTCTCTGAGCTTACTTCCATATTTTTATTGCATTGTGAAGCACTATGAATTTCTTTGCTCGGGCCACAGTTATTTGTTTTAGTTTCTGGACCTTCTTGTGCTCCCTTTTGTGCTGGGTCACCTGGGTTCTAAGCTTGGCCTCTAGCGATGCTTTGGTGACGGTCAGTGTAGCCTTCAGTTTCTCATGCTGCTTTGCAGGGACATACTGGGTAATCAGACGTTCATGCAGCACTTGAATTTCTTTAACAGCCTGCAGATTATCTTCCTGCAGAGTTCGCTGCTTCTCCTCGGCCTTCTCGAGGTGCGTACGCAGACCTTGCAGTTGGTTCTGCAGTCGGTGCTCTGCTTCAAACTTCTCACCTTCCAAAAGTCTATTTATTTCTTTAAGCTCGTGCAGCTTTTCATTCTTTTCCTTGACGTCGTTTGTCAAATGAAAATTTTCTTCTTTGAGTTTTAATTTTTTTCTTTTTAATCTTACATTTTCTCCTTTTTCAGTCTCTGTACTATTCAGGGCCTCCTTGCAGTCCTCCTTCCATTTACACACATCTGCTTTGAGAATGACAGTCTCCTGGCGTGAGACTTCCTTCTCTAGGTTGAGGGTCTGAAGCTCCTTCTGAGAGACTTTGAGATCTGTATTAAGATTGACAATCGTTTCTTTAGAAATGTCGAGCTCCTCAGTGAGACTGTGTAGTTCCTTTCTGGAAACTTCCAGGTCTGTGCGGCAGCTGTTGGTCTCATGATGTGAGGCATCCAGTGCTCTGCGTAGTGTATGAACCTCCTTCTGAGATACGTCTACGTCTGTCCGGACACTGTTGACCTCCTTTGTTGAGCCATCATTTTATCAGATTGGCTCTGCTTCTCATCCATGGCGGAAATAGTAGCGTTTGCAGTATCTAGCTCAGTCTTGAGATCGTCCAATTCTGTCCTGGCCAAAGAGTAAATTGTGAGCACATCTTTCTGTAACTTCACGTTATTTTCCCGGAGCCGATCACAGTCACGCCTGGCATTTTTGTTAAGGATGCCGTCACCAGAGCTGTAGATATGAGCAATCCACCTGTTAATACGGGTGGTAAAACTCCCCTCACCTCATTCAAGAACCCCTCCACGTTTTACCCAAAGGCATGCAAAGGTAATTTTATAGATACATTTGCAGAAATGGTCATTGGAGATTTAGAGACTTTGAGTCACGACATCAAATGTAAAAAACAGAATTTAACCAAAATTGAAAAAGAGGCGGTTACGTCACTAGCTGGTAATAACCAAATAGTGATAAAATCTGCAGACAAGGGAGGTGGGATAATAGTTATGGACAAAAGCTACTTTCAGGAGGAATCACGAAGAATACTCAATGACAGGGTCACATATGTTGCATTGGATTGTAATCCCACTATTGAATATGGGATTACACTATCTAAATGGTTGGAAAAAGGTTTTGATGATGGGGTTATTAGTAAAAAGGAGTTGGAATTCTTGACTATAAAACAGCCCAAGCTACCACTCTTTTACTTCATCCCCAAGATCCATTAAGATCCCCTGAGTCCCCCGGGAAGACCCATCATCTCGGGAATTGGGTCGTTGTCATCAAATTTATCTCAATTTGTGGACCACCTACTACAAAAATATATGGTACAAATACCATCTCACCTTAAAGACACGTCACATGTGCTACAAACTATCGAGGATCTTGTATGGGACGAGAGTTTAGTTTGGGTCACATGTGACGTTGTATCTCTTTATACAATTATAGATCATTCCATGGGTCTTAAGGCCATTGAGTGGGCATTGAATCAAGATGCTAACATGGAACTCTCGGTAAAAACTTTTCTTGTAGAAGCCATTCAATATATCCTCACCCATAACTATTTTAGTTATGAGGGGCGTTTCTACCTCCAGACGTGCGGCACCGCGATGGGTACCAGATTTGCACCAAGTTATGCAAACATTTTTATGGGTATGTGGGAAGAAAATTACATCTGGAACCACAACCCATTTGGTGCAAACCTGGTACTCTGGAAACGCTATATCGACGATGTGCTGTGCGTCTGGAGGGGCACCATGGAAGAATTAGAATCTTTCAAGACTCATCTCAATGTGAACGAGTATAACATCAAATTTACATTCAACAGTAGCCCCCAGTCTATCAATTTCCTGGACTTATCCTTGTATATAGTTAATAATACTATACAAACCAAAACGTATTATTAAGAAGTTAATGCCAACTCTTATGTGTTGGCATCCAGTCATCACCATTCACAATGGATTAATAATATCCCTAAAGGGCAGGCATTGAGAGTGAGGAGAAACTGTTCTCAACCAGAGGTTTATAAAGATCAGAATAAGGATTCAGGTTCCAAATTTATAGAGAGAACATATAATAAGAGAGTGGTCCAAAATGCCATTGATTTGGCAAGTAAGACAGACAGAGCCTCATTGATCCATCCTACAAAAAAGGCACCTATTGTTTTCAGATAGGGAATTTCTCCCATTTATCACACAATTTAATGGGATGGCTCAAGATATCTCCATGGTGTTTAATAAACACTGGGGGATTCTACAAAGAGACCCTATCCTTACATCTATACTACCTAGCAAACCTCAAATTGTATACAAAAAAGCGCAGAATTTGAAATCACCAAGTTGCCCCAGTAAATTGTTGGGATCCGGCCCATGTACGTGGCTTGGAGACCACAAGGGATACTACACTTGTAAAAAATGCATGGGTTGCAATTTTGGGCGAAAATGCAAAGAATTTAAATCAAATGTCACAGGCAAGACATATGACATCAAAACATTCATCAATTGTAAATCAAGTTTCTGTGTCTATCTTTTAGAATGTCCATGCGGATTGCAGTACGTGGGTAGAACAGGGAGGCCTCTTAAAAGAAGATTTGCTGAACATGTTTACAACATCAGAAAGGGCTTAGAAACACACAGTGTATCAAACCATTTCAAGGTACATCACAATATGATACCTGATGGGCTTATTTGGGCTTATTTGTATTGGTAGTGATTGCCCCAAAGTCAATGTTAGAGGGGGAGATAGATTACAGATGGTCTCTCAACAAGAGATCTTCTGGATCTACACCTTAAAAACCCTCTCCCCTAAAGGATTGAACATTGACTTTGATATGGCATCTTTTCTTTGAGACCCCCTGTTCCACGGCCACGTTATTGCAATTCCTTTAATCAGCATTTCTGTTGCAGAGTCAATTGATGTTTCCATTTTATTTTTTATTTTTTAAACAATTTTAGTGTGTTTTATGGTTCCAATTATTCCCATGTATACACACCTCCAGGATCCCAGGTGTATGTTTAACCCCACTGGCACCGTTTCATTGCGATATCAGTTCATTCACCTTCGTTACACCTAATGTTATCCCGGAATTTGAAGGGTTAACTTAGAGCTATTTAAAGACATTGGGATTGGTGAGGCTCCACGTTACCTTGAGGAAGTGACATTTCCCCGTCATGAAATGCGTAGGGAGGAGCCAAAGGAGGTGCCGGACTGGTGATCCATCTGATACAGGGACTGTGACGTCATCGCTGTGCAGCGGAACAACACGGGACACACGCGGGGTTATCGGGACTGTCAGAGACTGTGCATTGGTTTCTAGCCTGTTTAGGCACCTCTAACAAATGCTTTTAACTTACAGAAACATTGTGAGTATGTTTCTGTTCAAACGAGGATGTGTTATTAAAGTTTAAACGGTATTGCGCAATCCTCTCTCTCTTTTTATCCCATGTTCTGGAGATCCAAGTATAGGAGTATTGAAGCATGTCCGGAAAACATTTTTTCTGTGAAAGAGGGTCCTTTCCTTGATATCCATCCGAACCAGGGACATCACGTGGGGTTCGTGTTACCCTGGAAAACGATCGGATTCGGAGGGCTCATCATACAGTTTCTCTCCACCGCATGCTGTCTTCCTATTTCTAGTAAGTGGGCATTCTTTTGGGACATCTACACAAGAGGGCTTCATTGCTTAAAACGTTACTGCGCAATGTTGTGTCCCAGTTTTATGTTTCACTGAACAGGATAGCAGTTGCTGCGAGGAGGAACTTACACCATACATTGAGGACTGAGTCCATTTCAGCTTTATCATCATTTAGAAGAAAGGACTTTTTACTTCATCCACCACCATTGTTATATCCTTTGTGGACTTTATTTCAATTCACTTTGTTTTAATCACTTCACACATGCGCCAAGGTTTATTTCTATTTTTGTATTTCTATATTGTTTTTGGTGATTATTTGAGAGAGTCCCCATATTAGAAAACCGGGCAGCTTTCCCTTTCATGACATTTTTTGTCACCTTTATAGTCAATTTTGTGCACTGCACTGTTTTATTTTATTGGTCTAGCGCTATTTGTAGTATCACTTGTATTTGTATCCTAAAAGAGGATGAAGAACACCATAAGTTAGAATTTCACAGAGAATGATATTCAATATATCTCCTCATGCACCAAAAGTGATCAAAATAAAATAAAGATTAAAATCCTCTAAGTAGAAACCAAGAACAATATATAACGAATGTATTTCAACTTGATTCTCAACACTGTAAGGAGAACAAATAAACACACCTGAGGGGTAAATAGGTCACCAAGAGGAGCAGCAGTGGCAGTATGATATTATATCTGTAAAAGGAATCAGAAGACTCATTTTATCGGTTATCCAAGAAGTAACCTAACTGTAGATTGTCATTTAGCCCCTTGGGAGAAACAGTCTCCAGAGTGTAAATCCAGAATGCCTCTCTGCGTATTAGAAACAAAGGGTGAACTGCGCTCTAATAATCGTGATTCAGTGTTATAAAGTGATATTACAGTGATATTAATATAATATAATATAAACCTGTTACTTTAATGGTGAGGATATGCTGCTATATTCGTGGAATGGCTCCACAGACCAAGGCTAAAGATACAAAGACAAAAGAAACAGCGCAAAAAACCTTATAGTGTAGTATATAATATTATATTGTGGTAAAACAGGTGAGTATTGCACGTACATCAATTCAATAGTTACTAGCAGTACATGTTTTGGACATGTTACCAGTCAGCAACAGATGGTGGGTAAGGATCACTGGATAAGTCCCCTTCTCCTCTCACGTCTCGCTTGTGATGTCACTCAGGACGCCGTAATGCAGGGCAGCAGCCCTTCAGCATGGATACAGCAGCCCGATTGGAGTACAGCTGTCTCCCGACGTGTTAGCTGTGGTGGTTTGCGGTGGAAGCAGGCTCTCAGTCCCTGGCTTCAAGCGTGTGTCTGCACGTGTGGCGTCTACTTGCAGCGCGCCTCGGGTGACGTCATCAAGTGGCGCCGATCACTCTGCCAGCCACAGAAGCTTGGATAGCATAGGTTGCAGTAACGGAGATAGAAGCAGGCTCTCAGTCCCTGGCTTCAGGCGTGTGTCTGCACGTGTGGCGTCTACTTGCAGCGCGCCTCGGGTGACGTCATCCAGCGGCGCCGATTACTCTGCCGGCCACAGAAGCTTGGATAGCATAGATTGCAGTAACGGGGATGGGACCAAGTGACAGAAGATGACGAAGTACCTTTGGGGTACGAAACACGTTGGATAAGAGGGCGCATTCTGACACTACCTACAGTGTGTTATTACCCTATTTCTGTCACTTGGTCCCATCCCCGTTACTGCAATCTATGCTATCCAAGCTTCTGTGGCTGGCAGAGTGATCGGCGCCACTTGATGACGTCACCCGAGGCGCGCTGCAAGTAGACGCCACACGTGCAGACACACGCTGAAGCCAGGGACTGAGAGCCTGCTTCCACCGCAAACCACCACAGCTAACACGTCGGGAGACAGCTGTACTCCAATCGGGCTGCTGTATCCATGCTGAAGGGCTGCTGCCCTGCATTACGGCGTCCTGAGTGACATCACAAGCGAGACGTGAGAGGAGAAGGGGACTTATCCAGTGATCCTTACCCACCATCTGTTGCTGACTGGTAACATGTCCAAAACATGTACTGCTAGTAACTATTGAATTGATGTACGTGCAATACTCACCTGTTTTACCACAATATAATTTTATATACTACACTATGAGGTTTTTTGCGCTGTTTCTTTTGTCTTTGTCTCTCTGCGTATTAGCATGGTATCCTGATCCAAACCTGATAATGTGTGTGTGTATATATGTGTATAGATATATATATATATATATACACACACACATGATCAGGTTTGGATCCGGATTCCATGCTACTACGCAGAGAGGCATTCTGGATTTACACTCTGGAGACTGTTTCTCCCAAGGGGCTAAATGACAATCTACAGTTAGGTTACTTCTTGGATAACCAATAAAATGAGTCTTCTGATTCCTTTTGCAGATATAATTGTCATGATTGGGATAAAAGGGGTTAATGGGATCTGTGTATATGTTGCTCTGCATTCCCCTCACCCATCTGTTTTGTTCCAGGATATGGCTGCAACCTCCGGCAGTCTGTGTGGTAATTACTATGTATGTATACATCCTGTCATAAGCAGCCCATATTCAAAGTGGCCCATTATAAGTGGCAGGACTACTGAACAACTGAAGTTTAAAAGGAAGTTCAAAAGAATTGAGGAAGAACTGGACATCCCCAACTGGCCATGATTCCTGCATTTGAACTACGCTGGAAAGGAGGAAATCATCTATACCAGACTGCATCATTACTGCTGTGATGCTGCCTTTACCATTTATATTTGCTGTGACTTCACTTCTTCTCAAATTATGCACTTCTTTCTAACAGCCTCAGTATGTCTCAAACTCTATTCATATATCTCCATCTCTCCTTTCTTCACCACTTCTCTGTTCACATGAACTCCTTTCTTACCTGCGTCCTCTGACACCACACAGCTATATCCCCTGCACTAAAAAAAACCCCTACAAATCCTCCTCACACATCCTCTTTCTATCCATGCTTCTCCTCCTTGCTTCTGGGGACATCTCTCCCAATCCTGGTCCCTGTCTTATTTCTACTTGCTCTCGTCCTCGCCTCCCACATGCAACTTCTACTCCTTCTGGTGTCAACTCCTCCAACCTCATACCCATCCCCTGCCACCCTCCCTCCTCTCTCCCTTTCTCCTGTGCCCTTTGGAATGCTCGCTCCCTCTCTAACAAGTTCCTCTCTGTACATGACTTCTTTCTCTCTCACTCCTTGCTTCTCTTTGCTATAACTGAGACCTGGCTCACTCAGTCTGACTGCTCTGGAAGCTGCCCTCTCCTATGGTGGCCTTTCCTTCTCCCACACTCCACGCCCTGATAGCAGGGGTGGAGGCGTGGGGCTCCTGCTCTCCTCTCTCTGCCGTTACCGAACCCTTCCTATTCCCCCCTCTCTTGCTTTTCCCTCCTTTGAGGCTCACACTGTCCAGATCTTCTCTCCTCTCCCTGTCCATGTGGCAGTCATCTATCGCCCACCTACCTCTACTCATTCCCCTTCTGCCTTTCTCTCTCACTTTGAATCCTGGCTCTCTTTCTTTCTCTCCTCAGACTCCCCTGTTCTTCTCCTTGGGGACTTCAATTGCCACATTAATGACCCCTCTATCTCTTGGGCTTCCCACTTTCTTTCTCTAACCTCTTCTTTTGGCCTTCAACAGTGGACTGCAGCCAGCACCCACAAGGATGGCCACTACTTAGACCTGGTTTTCACTAAAAACTTCTCTCTCTCTGATTTCTCCATTTCCCCTTTTCCTCTCTCTGACCATCATCTCATCTCATTCTCTCTATCTCGCTTCTCCCCTTCTCCATCTCCATCTACCCCCCGGTTCTGCAGAAACCTGCGCTCTATTCACTTACCTGACTTCGAGTCCACTTTACGCTCCTCCCTCTCCTCTCTCAGCTCTGCTACAGACCCTGACAACCTGGTCAGAAAGTACAACTCTGTCTTGTCCTCGTCTCTTGATCTACATGCCCCGCTTTCTCTCTGCCGCCATCGCCCTTCTAACCCTAGACCCTGGCTAAATTCCCACACGCGCATGCTGCATTCCTCCACTCGTTCCTCTGAACGCCTCTGGAGGAAGTCTCACACTCTCACAGACTTCCTTCACTACAAATTAATGCTATCCTGTTTCAACTCTGCCCTCTCGCAAGCTAAACAAGCCTACTTTTCTGCACTAATCAACATGCACAAGTCTAACCCACGCCGACTGTTCTCTGTCTTTGATACTCTACTGAAACCACCCTCAGCTGCCTCTCCTTCCTCCATCTCCGCTCAGGACTTTGCTGACTATTTTAAGGAAAAGGTGGATTCCATACGGCAGAACATCCCCTCTGTTTCTTCCCCCCATCCTACACCTCTTCCTAACTCTCCTCCTGCCTTCCTTGAGTCTTTTTCCACTGTCTCAGAGGAGGATGTGTCGCTGTTGATCTCCTCTTCTCCCTCTACCACTTGCCCTCTTGACCCCATTCCCTCCCATCTCCTAAAACCTCTAGCTCCTACTATAATCCCTACGCTTACACACATTTTTAACTCCTCCCTCTGCTCTGGAACCTTTCCATCGTCCTTCAAACATGCAACAGTCATACCATTACTCAAAAACAGCAAGCTTGACCCTACCTGTCTTTCTAACTATCGACCTGTCTCCCTCCTGCCTTTTGCCTCTAAACTCCTTGAACGTCTTGTATTCTCTCGTTTGCTCCATTTTCTCAACACCTATTCTCTCCTAGATCCTCTACAATCTGGCTTCCGCACTGCTCACTCCACGGAAACAGCCCTCACTAAAATAACTGACGACCTCCATGCTGCCAAAGACAGAGGTCATTACACTCTGCTCATATTACTCGACCTCTCTGCAGCATTTGACACAGTGGACCACCCCCTTCTCCTCCACATTCTCCATGCTCTAGGTATTCGGAACAAAGCTCTATCCTGGATCTCATTCTACCTCTCCCATCATACTTTTAGTGTCTCTTCTGCTAACACCTCCTCCTCCTCTATTGATCTCTCTGTGGGGGTAGCCCAGGGCTCTGTCCTGGGACCTCTTCTCTTTTCTCTGTACACACTCTCTCTAGGTGACCTAATAACATCTTTTGGGTTTAATTATCACCTGTATGCCGACGACACACAAATATACTTTTCAACACCTGACCTTACACCTGCTGTACAAACCAAAGTTTCTGAATGTCTCTCTGCTATATCATCCTGGATGGCCCTCCGATGCCTTAAACTCAACATGGCTAAAACAGAGCTCCTCATACTTCCTCCCAAACCTGGCCCTACTACCTCCTTCCACATTACTGTTGGAACTACAATCATTCACCCAGTAGCCCAAGCACGCTGCCTAGGGGTCACACTCGACTCCTCTCTCACATTCGCCCCTCACACTCAAAACATTTCTAAAACTTGTTGCTTTTTCCTCCGCAATATAACTAAGATACGCCCTTTCCTCTGTTGCTCGACTGCTAAAACTCTGACTCAGGCCCTCATTCTCTCCCGTCTTGATTACTGTAACCTCCTGCTGCCCGGCCTTCCTGCCTCTCACCTGTCTCCCCTACAATCTATCCTAAATGCTGCTGCCAGAATCACTCTACTCTTTCCTAGATCTGTCTCAGCATCTCCCCTCATGAAATCCCTCTCCTGGCTTCCGATCAAATCCCGCATCTCACACTCCATTCTTCTCCTCACTTCTAAAGCTTTACATTCTTCTGCCCCTCCTTACATCTCATCCCTAATTTCTCGGTATGCACCATCCAGACTCTTGCGTTCTTCTCAAGGATGTCTTCTTTCTACCCCCTTTGTATCTAAAGCGCTCTCCCGCCATAAACCTTTTTCACTGACTGCCCCACACCTCTGGAATGCCCTTCACCTCAGTACCCAACTAGCACCCTCTCTATCCACCTTTAAGACCCACCTTAAGACACACTTGCTTAAAGAACCATATGAATAGCACTGTGGATATTCTGAACACACGATACATAAAGCTTGGCCCCCTGCAGACGCACTTACCAGAACTCCCTCCTACTGTCTCTGTACGTTCTACCTACCTACCAATTAGACTGTAAGCTCCTCGGGGCAGGGACTCCTCTTCCGAAATGTTACTTTTATGTCTAAAGCACTTATTCCCATGATCTGTTATTTATATTATCTGTTATTTATTTGATTACCACATGTATTACTACTGTGAAGCGCTATGTACACTAATGGCGCTATATAAATAAAGACATACAATACAATACAATAAAGGGTTCAAAAGCCCTCTGCCCCATTGAAAGTAATGGATGCTATGTATTAACATGGAGAGAGGGGGAGAATTGGATTGTATCCCTGACAATGGATACAGTGTAAAAATTATAACTTTGGCTGTATACATGCTTAAAAGGTGATATTTGAACACAAGTTAAATTCCACCTTTATCAGGCGGCACAGGTATTGTTAACTCCTTCATACCAATAGAAAGTATGATTTCACCATGTAATTATTTATGCCAGAAAGTCAGTGCGAGTTACATGTGTCCTCTGATGTGTTAATGAGGCAATCAAGGCGAGTCATTGTGGAGATAGGGGTTAACCGTGTGTTTGTTATAATGTAAACCCCATAGAATCATATCTCCGTATGTGTTTATGCTAGAAATCTGAAATTTGGATATGTTTTACTATGCCAAGAACACATGTCGCCCACATATCGTCAATCTGATTTACTACACGGGAAATATAGTTTATGAGTTATCTCTGTTTCTCCTATAAGTTTGGACATAGGACAAAAGCTTGCCAGATGGCAGCTTTGATACGTAATTGTACAATCAAAGGAAGATACTTGAAAAGCTTTGTGATGTACTTTACTCCTCCGGTCCCCTGTGGAGAAGTTAGCCAGAGGTGAGGAAAACCTGTACATCAATGGAGATGACTCCATTGCATATGCAGCCGGATATCACAGATGGATACTAACCATTGTGACCTGTTAAATGTAACACCCTTACAGGAAAAGTTTCTGCCCCAATAACCATTCTACTAGACATAATGGCACCCAGGCCTCTTGTCATATTTTTTTTATAAATGGGCTGACCAAGTAGGACCAGGGGAGGGGTATACTAATGAGGAGGTGGGTAAACCAGGCTTCTCGCGTTACCTGTCAACCTGTGATTGGGACAAGGTAATTGTTCACCAATAACTGAACTGCCATGTTAGGAATGGGGTCCTGCATCTATATAACTGCTTGCACCCCTTATTCCTGTGCTTGCCGTGACTGTAACAACTAATGAGCTGCTATTCGACTGAATATCTCATTATCCAACCCCAGTAAGTGTAAATATTTCTGTAATGTTATTTGCTTGATGTATTGTCTGTTCTGCTCATAAGAAATAAACTCATTCAGTTTACTTCTGTATATCCTAATCTTGTTCAATCTGGCCCGGTTATTATATATAGGTTCTGTTCCCTCTCGTGACAATAATATCATACTGCCACTGCTGCTCATCTTGGTGACCTATTTACTCCTCTGGTGTGCTTTTCTCTTCTCCTTACAGTGTTGAGAATTAAGTTGAAATACATTCATTATATATTGTTCTTGGTTTCTACTTAGAGGATTTTAATCTTTATTTTATTTTTTATCACTTTTGGTGCATGAGGAGATATTTTGAATATCATTCTCTCTGAAATTGTATCTTATGGCGTTCTTCATCCTCTTTTTTCACATGTTCACACAGGAGATGCACTGATGGACCAAACCTATATGAATACTTATTTGACTACTATTGAAATATGTCCAAGAACTTTCAGAAGGACAACTGTGATATATATATCACTTGGGACTTTAACTAAAGTCTATATCCCCTATATTATAAGTCTTTAACTAAAATATATATATATATATATATATATATATATATATATATATATCACTTGGAACTTTAACTAAAAATTGGCTCACTCTTTCACTCATCATGTTTTAGGGTCTCGGACTTCCGAACGAATCAAATATGCAACTAGTGGTGGATGTATCTTTTTTTAAACCAAGTTGTAATTATTCACGTGTATGAAAATAAACACCATATTCACTGCAAAGTCGAATGTCTTTGCACATCTCCAGCAACCTGGACAGACTTGAAAGAAACTCCTTTAGTTGCAAACCTAAACTTAAGCGGTATTTAAAAAAATGTTTTATTGAAAGCCCAGTAGATGGATGGATGAGCTTCCCAGCAGAAGTCTTATGTGAAATACTGTTAAAACAATTATCAAACAATTATAAGATGCTTGGGATAGACACAAGGGACCTATGTGGAAGTCTTAGATATTATATTTGTGAAGGAAACATTGGGGAAATAATTATCTACAGCAGCGGTGCGCAAACTGGGGGGCGCGCCCCCCTGGGGGGGCGCAAGATTGTTTAGGGGGGGGCGCAGGAGAGCAGCGGGGATTTTGCCCAGGAGGCAGAGGGAAAAAAGCCGTCTGCAGCTGCAATTTTTCTTTTGGCCATTAGGTGGCGCTGTGCTGCCCTGTGCTACAGTACACAGCAGCATCTCCGTTGCGTCCTGCATCAGCGACATGGGGAGAGGGGGTGAGTGAGACTGGCACAGGGGGGAGTGATGACGTGGACATGGGGTGAGTGAGCGGGAATGGGGGGAGTGGAATGGACATGGGGGGAGTGAGACTGGGACATGGGGGGGGGGAAGTGAGACTGGGACAGGGGGGTGGGACTGTGGACATGGGGTGGGTGAGACTGGGACATGGGGGAGTGAGACTGGCACATGGGGGGGACGTGGGGAATGAGACTGGGACATGGGGGGGGGTGGAGACTGGACATGGGGGGGGGTGAGACTGGGAAATGGGGGGGAGTGAGTACTGGGACATGGGGGGGAGTGAGGACTGGGACATGGGGGGGAGTGAGACGGGACATGGGGGAGTGAGACTGGCACATGTGGGGGGAGTGAGAGGCAACATGGGGGGGAGTGAGACTGGCACATGGGGGGGGTGAGACTGGCACATGGGGGGGAGTGAGATGAGGACTGGCACATGGGGGAGTGAGACTGTGGGACATGGGGGGGAGTGGACAGGACATGGGGGGAGTGAGACTGGGAATGGGGGGGGGAGGGATGTGAGACATGGACATGGGGGGGGCTAGTGAGGACTGGGACATGGGGGGGGAGTGAGACTGGGACAATGGTGGGTGGGAGTGAGACTGGGACATGGGGGGGAGTGAGACTGGGGACATGGCGGAGGGGAGTGAGGGACTGGGACATGGTGGGGAGTGAGACGGGACATGGGGGGGGGGTGAGTGAAGACTGGGACATGGTGGGGAGTGAGATGCGGACATGGGGGGGGGGGAGCGGGAGTGAAGAACTGGGACATGGAGGGGAGTGAGGACTGGGACATGGGGGGGAGTGAGAATGGAATGGGAGGTGGGAGTGGACTGGGACATGGGGGGGAGTGAGTGGCCATGAGGGGTGGGAGACTGGACATGGGGGGGAGTGAGACTGGGACATGGGGGGGGAGTGAGCTGGACATGGGGGGGGAGAGGAGACTGGGACATGGGGGGGGAGTGATACTGGGAAGTGTACTGGGAGAGGGGGGGAGTGAGTGAGACTGGAGAATGGGGGGGGAGTGAGACTGTGGGACATGGGGGGAGTGGAACTGGGAGCATGGTGGGTGGGGGAGTGAGACTGGGACATGGGGCGGGAGTGGAGGGACTGGGGACAGTGGGGGGAGGAGAGTGAGAACTGGGACATGGGGGGGGAGTGAGCTGGGACCATGTGGTGGGGGGAGGGATGGGACATGTGGGGGAGTGAGACTGCCGGAACATGGGGGGGGAGTGAGGGACAGTGGAGGTGGGGCATGGGGTCGGGGGAGTGGGCTGGGCAGGGGCGTGGAGGAGATTGTGAGACATGGGGACTGGGGGGGGGGAGTGTGAGACTGGGGACATGGAGGGGAGTGAGTGTGAGACTGAGCTAGGGACATGGGGGAGTGACATGAGGGGGTGAGACGGGAGATGGGGAGTGAGGGAGATGAGGGACATGGGTGGGTTGAGGTGACACTAGGGGGAGGGGGGGGTGTGAGATGGGGTGGAAAGGTCATGGGGAGGGTGGTGGTATAAGCATTGGTGATGGAGTCGGACATGGATGGCATGGATGAGGGAGTACACTGGAGGATGGGAAGATGAGGACCATATCAATGGCTGGAGGGAGAGTGTTTGAGAGCGCATCCGGTGGATGGGAGAGCAATCAATAGTGGTTGGAGATGTGAGACAAGGGTGATGGGTATTGATGATATACTGTGCCTGGGGAGATGGAGAGCAGGAGAGGGAAATCGGGGCTGAGAGAGAAGAATGATTCTTGAGACGATGAGAAGGAGGAGGACACATAGTGGGGGGAGGAAATGATTGAGGAAAGAGGGAAGTGAGTGGGGGGATTGACACTTGGGGGAGGATTATGAGAGGGACTGGATGGGGTGTGAACATTACAGGGACGTTGGACGAGACTTGTAAGGAGTTAGTGTTGATTTAGACTTGGAAAGAGGGGAGATGAGGGTGTGTAGACTAATGTGGGGGAGGGATGAAAGGAGCACACACTGGGAAGGTGTGGGGTGGGGGAAAGAGGTCTGGGGGACTGTGAATTCTAGGGGAGGAATAGGAGGTTGGACTGGGAGGGGGAGTGACCGAATACGAAATCACGGGAGGAGATTCTGTAGACGGAAGAGTAGGATTTTGGTCTGAGTGTGTTTCTAAGTGGGGGCGGGAAGCGGATATGGAGATGAGATTAATAATGACAGGAAGAAATGGGGAACGCTATTAGCCAAATATTATAATTTATTTTAGTTATGTAATTTGTGATATAAATACTTTTTTTGTAGACGCGGCGGGGCGTTACAAAGCTGGTTCGCACTGACGTCATGCACATGCACATGCACTAACGTCATGTGTATTTTGAGTACATCAGCAGGGGGGGGCCGAGAAAAATTCATGGATGAAAAGGGGGGCTTGGCATAAAAGTTTGCGCACCCCTGATCTACAGTATCTTATCATTTACATGGAAATGTTAAGATGCTAAGAAGTGTCCCACTTAAGTGTGCTTGTTTGGTTATAATTACCCAGAATCCTTCAGTGTAACCCTTCTATTATTATTTATGTAACATGGCGTAGTACAGTACTTCTGGCTATCTCTCCTCCCTGTCATGTAAACTCCTAGCAGTTTTGGCTATGACAGGTATAATCTTTTACAGTGCTACAGTTACTTTGGAGTAAATGAAGTAGATATTAGTTGATGGGTGACAATGCAGAAACACAGAGGGTTATTTGTCTTGCCATGTCTTATACACTGCTGATTCTTTACACCTTTTCTAACCACCATAAAATAAACTTGTTAAGTTAGTTCTTTAAAAAATAAACACTCCTTTGAAATGAAAAGAATCCAAAGAGTTTATAGATAAAAATTAAATGCTCTTGCAACAGACAGAAAATAGTAAAGAAAAATTGTTATGAAGATAATTATTTTTAGTAAGATAGATGATATAAATATTGTTCCTTTATTCAAAATTTGACATGTAAGATGTTATTTAAGAAAAAATAAAAAATATTGAAAAAAAAGAAGAAAAAAAACTCCTGTTTTATTTTTAGAAGAATAGCAGTTGAATAGCTTTGGCACATGTTTGAAATGGCATTTGCTTTCTTGCCATTGTGCATGAACAACTTCTCTTTCACGCCTGAGTATTTCCGTTGAGTTATTCTGTTTCCTATCTATGCGCATTGCGATCTGCTGGGGTATAAACGCTGCAGTTATTTGCTTTTGCTTTTGCTTTCTTTTGGGGAAGCTGCCTCTTTATCTGCCTATGTGTGACTCAAATTGAGTTCTGTTTAAGATCTGTAGGTCATGTGGCCTTTTGTGTTGCATGTCAGGTTATTGAAAGTAAGAGTCTGCGCGAGGGCTGCGGTTTTCAACATTTTAAGAGCATGAGCTCTTAACAAATGTTATGGTGACTCCATGGAGCCCTAAGAATGTATTGGTGACTATGAAACTGTGGTAGGGATTCATTCTATGTATGTATGTGTGTGGTATGTAATGTACGTTAGTCTGTGTTTAATACCTCTTGATGTACATGAGTAGCGGAATCTCTTGAGGCGATGCGTGGTGTGGCAGAGCCCTTTCTGTCGTCTCCCCCGAATCTCTGCATCACCTGTGGACTTCACTGCAGCAAGCAGGAGGGAGCAGCTGTAATGTGGTTTTTTCCTGATGTCTTGGCTGTTGTAGAATCCTGCATTCATGATATGGATATCCTAATAGCACTTTGTGTGCTGACAAATGACGCGATTACATCGTATTTCTTGTGAGTGGGCACTGTCACTTTATCTGTTATGTTGTATTAAAGATATATACATATACATATCAGATTACACTCTGGATCAACACCCTCCCTATTTTACTTATTTGTGGTATATGGACAAGACGGGCTGAATGCTGTCCTCGGTGGTCTTGGACCAGGCGCCTGCTCCTAAGAGACTCATCAGTGTGGGACAACCACACGCGGAGTGGGTGGACTCATCGCTGACATCGCGGATCAGTGGATCCTATCTTTCCACTGCGCGCCTGGTTGTGGGATAACACGGCCAGGTACCCAACGCATCATGTGCACCAACTAACCCTTAGTGGGCAGCGCTGTACCACACATTGGTGTGGGGATTACCTTGTGGATAGCCAGGGTGGTGAGTAACCAAGGGCCCCTTTCAGTACTTTTGGGGGTGTGTGTTCCGGTGGGGGACAAAGCCTGTGGTTCGTGGGATGCAATCCTATTATAGCAATAAATAAAGTGGGAAATGTATTGAAAAAACAAGAAAAACTTGGTTCCTGGATATATACAGCTAAAGAACAATGACAATACATAGAATTGAACACACACAATAATAGAGGTTGGTGAACCAATAAGGAGATGTAAAATTGGTATGATGCCCAAAAATAATGTCCATAGAAATATTGTGGAGGCAGTGACGGATGGTATAGATGATAAATCATTGTTTCTTCAGTCAGTATAATAACGACAAATGAGGAGTGTATGTATGTGCCGTTGTATGGTAGATATGGAAGCTGACAATAGAAGTATCAATAGCTGGCTGAAAGATACTCTCCCGTAATGTATGATTGTGAAAAACAACAGGCAATGGCAGATATTGGGGATAACACGTGGAGAAAAAGGGAACGATCTCACTAGATGTGTAGCCAGAGAACCCCAAGTGGTCCCAGCGTCCTCACCGTCAGCTGCACCCGCGAAAGCACACTGTAAGGTGACCACGTGCGTGATGCGTGCGGGTAACAACTAGAGACGGTCTCTGCTTCCTGTCTTTCCCCAGGGCTGCCACCAGATCTGAAGTTTTAAAGTGCACACTTCAGTGTGTGGTCTCCGATGTAAACAGGGAGGAGTCCGACTCAGTCGCAGATGGAAACAAAGTCGCAGACTCCAATTCATACAACCGGCAATGCTTGAAGTATCTCACTCCTCAATCCTCACTCCACACTTCCACACAAACAGCTGTTGGACACAGTGACGTTAAACCAACGCGTTTCGTCAGCTGTTGCGCCGAATTCTCAAGGGTGTTGTCCTAAGAAAGTGGTGATGAGCCTTTATAGGGCTAATTTAACCTGATTGGTCAAACTGGAGGGATATTAATTATAACTATACTCCTGAAATTAATTTCATTAATAAATGTTCAGAATGAAAAAGAGTATAACACATGAAGCATTTAAATTAAATTGAAATAAAATCACTGGGCCATCATAAATTAGATCAATGTTAAACACAAATTATATATATATATATTATATATATATACTATATATATAATATATATATAATATATATTTATATACACACTTATGAAATAATAACTGAATACGAAATAATAATACGTAATATAAATAAATACACTTTAAATAACCAATATGCAAGGATTATATATAGAATAATAGATATTATATATACTAAATAAGATATAAAAATAAAAATAAACCTATAAACATATACATAAAATATAAACACCTACAGATGTAGGCACATAGATCCCACAAAAAAATATATATGAAAAAATGTGTATGTAACATATATATACATTCAAAGAATAACAAATCTTATAATAATTTTAATACCAAATTGTGAAAATCAGAACAAAAGATAGAGATAAATGGACAGGCAAACCATAAGGAAAGAAGGACACTAGACAATGCTACTAGTGTCCAAATTTTCATTTAAACCATTGGGTGTCAAGCAATTGAGCTTGAAAATGTAGTAGGTTTCCCTACGAGAGAGCATTTTGACCCTATCTCCTGCCAACACAGAGGACGGAATATGTTCTAAACCAGGCCTGCATAACTCGTAAAGCGAGAAGGGCCGAACTGCTCCAAGAAAAAAAAATTGGGCCGCACGGGTAAAATCATCATCATCATCAATCATCATCATCAATCATCATCATCATCATCATCATCATCATAACACATCATCTCTCCAGCACCTCATCATCATCCTCATTATCTCCCCCAGAACCCCTCACTATCAACCTTTGCATACTCCCCATCTATCTCTCATACCCCCCAATTATCTGCACCCTCACAACACACATAATACTCCCCTCACACAACACAACAATACCCCCTGCACACCACAACATCACCCCCCCTGAACCTCACAATCATTCTTCCCCACACTTGCATCTCACATATGACACGGAGACTCCCCCTCCCCACTGCCACTCACATCACTTTCCCCCCTTGCACCTCACAACTCATCATACTCCCCCCCTCAGCCTACCACCTTCACTCTCCCCACCGTTTGGGTGCTACATCAAACATCACTCTACACCCACTGAAACCTCACAGTCAATCGTTCTCCCCCTGCATTTGGCACAGAGTATTTGACAAGCTGAACTCACCTGTACAAATCAAATCAATCGACCCCCCCAGACCACCAAGGCCACCTCAGCATCAATCGCTACCCCTGCAACCTCACATCAAGATCCCACCGGCACCTCATCATTCTCCCCAATGGCACATCCTCCCAATGACACCCCTTAACACCTACAATCACAACCCTAAAACCTCACAAATCTTTTCCCCCCCCCCACACAACACTCCAATCACCCCCCAGTTTACACCTCCAATCATTCTTTTTTTCCCAAATTTTTTGTCACCCGTCGTGGCCAATCACCCCCCGCGCAAAACCCAACATACCCCCCTACATCTCCAATAACCCCCCTAAACCTCCAAGTTCACAGAGCCCCTGCACCTCCAATCACCCCTCTGCACCTCCAATCACCCCCCCTGCACCTACATCACACCCCCTTGTACCTCCAATCACCAACACCCCCCTACACCCTCCAATCACCCAAATGAACCTCCAAATCAGAACCTCCCCCAGGCACTCCAATAACCCCCCCTGCACCTGCAAAGCGCACCACCATATCTCTCTAAGCTCACCAATAACAGCCCCCTGCACCGACAATGCGAACCCCTCTGCACCTCCAATCACCCACCTGCACCGCCAAGCAAAAAGAGGCTAAGGACAAGCACCTCCACCAATGGGGGAACCGCACAAAATGCAGGCCTCCCCCCCCCCCCCCTGTACCTCCAATCACCCCCCTGCACCTCCAATGACCCCCCCGCACCTCCAATCACCCCCTGCACCTTACCCCCTGCACCTCACATCACCCCTCCTGCACATCCCCCCTCCTGCACATCACCTCCCCTGCACATCACCTCCCGCAAGGAATTGCCACCATTTTTTTAACTTTTTTTTAAAATTAACTGGCACCCGGCCGGACTCATAGCGGGCTGCACAGAGAGGCCAGGCGGACCGCATACGGCCCGTGGGCCGTATGTTGTGCAGGCCTGTTCTAAACCCATGACTTTCATGCCATCAGTAGATTTATTATGACACAAGAGATGATGTCTTGACAGATGATGGTTTGTAATACCATTCATGACATTTCTCCGGTGCTCTAAAAATCTGGTGCAAAGAGGGCGTGTAATGTGGCCTACATATTGTAGGCCGCAAGCACAATGAATAAGATATATGACAAAAGGGGTTTGGCAATTTATAAAGCCTTTAACCACAAATGTCTCACCATTAGAAAAAGATGTAAAGTTCTTTTGTGTTAGTAAAAAAAGTGCAAGTGAGACATCTCCCTCTGTTGCATTTGAAATGTCCTGATGGTTTGGTAATAAAACCAAAGGTGGGTAAAGAACGCAATTTAGTAGGAGCCAAGATGGGTTTATGACATTCCGCCCTTCTGTATATAATGGAGGGTTTTTCGTCCAGATGTGTTCCCAAAACCGGATCTTTTCTCAAAATGTCCCAGTGCCTATTCATTATCGACCTGACAGACTTATGCGACTGGCTAAACTTTGTAGAAAATTACATACATTCCCTAGAGGAAGATTGAATATTAGATAAAGATCTATTTACATATTTATCTTTTGTTGCTTGAAGCAGAGTATTGCGATCAAGATCCGCTGCTCGTACAAAAGAATCTTCCACAAGAATAGTGTCATATCCCTTTTCAATTAATTTGGCTTTCATAATATTAGATTGAACAGTGAAATCTAGATGAGTGGAGCAATTGCATTTAAGACTACCAAATTGGCTGTATGGAATATTTTTTAGCCAGCCTTGATGGTGACTGCTCTTAGCATGAAGGTAGCTTTGGACGCTACTTCCTTAATATGTACATCTGTCTGTATTTCATTGTTCGAATCAACTTTTAGACAAAGATCAAGAAAAACAATGGATTTAGGATCTACCACTGATGTGAAGAACAGACCAAAAGTATTCAAAGAAAAATGAGTGAATAAATCGTGAATATCACCAAAAATGGTATCCTAAATAATCAAAATATCGTCTATGAAACGGCCATAGTAGACGAGGCCCGCACCATATGGGTTGTTGGTTCAAACATGTTTGTCCTCCCAACAACCCATAAACAAGTTGGCATAACTGGGCGCGAATCTCATCCCCATGGCCGTTCCACAGACCTGTAAATAATATTGTGACTGAAACAAAAAATAGTTGTGCGTTAAAATAAATTCAATAAAAGAAAGAATACATTTATTTTGTGTCTCAGATAACCCATTATCACCACATAAAAAGTGTTCAACCGCTGACAGACCTTTTGAATGTTTTATACAAGTGTATAAAGATGTTATATCACAAGTGGCCCATATAAACGATGGTCGCCACTGGATGCCCGAGACTGTTGATGACATGCAAACTGTCCCTAATATGTGACCTCAAAGATGATACATGGGTCTGAAGATAATAATCAACATATTGGGACAGATTCGATGTCATCAAGTCTGTCCCGGACACTATGGGTCTGCCATGGGGAGAAGTGAGGGATTTGTGCACCTTGGGCAAATGATAAAAAAATAGGAACCCGAGGATGTTTAATAAATAAATATTTAAATTCAATATCAGTAAGAATACTGTTGGTCTTAGCTTCTTTGACTAATATCAAAAGTTCTGCTTGATAGATAACAGTGGTATCAGATCATAATTTGACATAAGAAGACTCATCTAAAAGGAGGCGGTGTGCTTCATTGATATATTCCGACTTATCCTGAAGCACTATCCCACCTCCCTTATCTGCCTGGCGAATCACTAAATTAAAATTATTTTGTAATTGATCAATAGCTAACTGTTCACCGCAGGAGAGATTTTTCTTCAAAGGTTTAGATCGTTGATCTTTGCATAATTGTTGAATATTACTATGAACCATAGAATAGAAAGTCTCAATATAACGCCCCTTAGATAAATAGGGGAGGACTTCAATCGATCGTGTTAAGGACGGCTGTTGTCGGGTGTTGCCCAGAGATTCCGTTTGGACTGCGAGCACGTCACGGGACGGTTCCTGCATTGTTGGTGATCTTTTTATCACAAATTGCCTGTTTATCACTTATACTTTGTAAGTGTTTTTAATCCCTCCACCATTCCCTTCCCTATATTAAATGTACAGGATCACACTATGGGGCGTGCGCTCTCTGTCTTCTTTTTGTATCTATAGATTCTGCCTTGGAAGTGGTTCTTCTATTTGAGAGCAGCCGTGGACCCTTGGATTCTGTACAGTTTTCCTGCATTACTTATCAGGACTTATTCTGGGGTTTTGGACATTTACACTTGGACTGTACTAACATTTTTCAATATATATTTTTATATGTTTGAGTGTATATTTTAGTTTGTTTATATTAATTGTATATGTTATACTCATTATAAGATTGTTTTGCATTTTGATTTTTAACACTTTGAAAAGGGGTTATTATTATTTATTATTATTATTTTTCACTGGTCTATGAGTGGCGCTACTTATTCACTTCTTCTCTTGCCATATATATATATAAATTATATATGATATAACTAATATATATATATATATCAGATAATAATAGAGATATATATATAGTAGTCAGAAAAAAGAGGAAAGCACACGGCCCATAGTGTATATATATATTGTGTGAGTTACTTCTGGTTGCCTATAGTAAAATCATTATGTTATATCAGTGTGTAATTCCTTATGTGTCCTGTAACAGGGGTATTCCACACAGTAGAATCCCATAGAGGTGGAGGCGCTACCGATCATCACTCAGGAGCATCCCAGGTCACAAATATGACCCTACTGGTTAATGCAGTGCTGCACACCTGTCTACTGAACAAGAGATATGCTCCAAGGATATCCATCGGGTTATTTATCTGCCAGAGACTTTACCTCAAGGGTGTCCGCTCATATACCTTGGGCTAGCATTCCATCAAACTACCCCCTCGCCGGCAGGACCCTCCACAAAAGATTCCCCACCAATCAAGTTCTCCACCTCCCTTTACAATATCGGTGTAAGGAATCAGGGAACACGTCCCTTTTGGCGTTTTCCCTCCTTACCTGGCAATAGTACCGCAGCTGCCACTGCCTTCGCTCCCCTCTCCGCTCGTGCGCGCACCCCTGCTGCATTTACAGAGCGCGTGCGCACCCGCTCCTCTTCTGCCACTGTCACAGAGCTTGGCTACCCCTCCACTGACGCACCGCGCCTCCCTCGCAACGATCCCCAGCTATGTGTCAAGCACTAAATTGCCCCTTGTCTCCTGTGACCTATCCCAGCCTCCGCTGGGGCCGCATGTCTGCTCTGCCCCGCTCCTATTTTTTTCCTGTTGCTATTTAGTTCCTGTTCCTGTTCTCAGTCAGTGCTCAGCATAACCTCTTGTAGCCTTGTTGCTTTCCACAGTTGTGCCTTGCCTTGATCCTGTCGTCTTGCAGTTTAACCTTTTGTGTACCGACCCGGCTTGTAAAGGAACCCCCTCTGGATATTGACCTCGGCTTACCCTCGACTACAGTGACTTCTCCAACTCTTGATCACGGCTACATGGAATTGGACCATTCTCCTATCTACACTCCCAGACCACGGCTAAACGGACTTCTATCATCTCCAACCCCAAGACCCGGCGAGTACAGTATATCGATTAACCCTCTCTCTCCAACACAGACCCGGCAACCCTAGACAATCCGCCTTCCAGGCACGCTTCCGCTGCTGTGGGTGCGTGGTTTTGTACCCTTCCACCACAGTGCCGGGGTCCTGCCTTGTTTGTGGGTAGCGCAAGCATTACAGTATGCTGAGCCCAACAAACATGGACCCACCAGAGGTGGGCCAAGCACTGTCCTCCATTGCCGAGCACCGCCAGTACTTGGAGAAACAAGTAACCTCCTTGACTCAAAAAATAGACTCAGTCTCGCTCCAGCTGTCTCATTCCAGAATCCTCAGGCCTGCAACCTTGTCTTCCCCTACTCCAAATTCTAGTGAACCTCTGGAGCCCCGATTTTTTTTTCCGTTTCTCGACGTGCTGTGCCTGCATAACAATTCTTGATATTCTGATCATCAATCAGTACTGTAGTGCAACGATGCGCGGAACACGCCCCCTAGCTGCGAGTCAAGATCCCCTGTTGATTCTCTGTGTGGCGGGTGCTGCCCTCTAGCTGCGAGTCTATGTTCCTATGCATCGCTGCCCCTTAGTCTGTTGGATCGCTCGGAGTTCGATCCTTAAGAGGGGGGTACTGTAACGATGCGCGGAACACGGCCCCTGCGGTGTGTTCCTTCCTTACCTGTTTACTTCTGATCGCCGCCCTCTAGCTGCGAGTCAAGATCCTGTGTCTTTAAGTATTCTAACGCTAGCAACGCCATCTTGCTTTCTGGCAAATCCTGCCCTCTTCCTCCTGACAGGAAGTAAGCCTCTCTTTGACTTTCTCTTTGCATTTAGTCATTTGCTGCCTGCCCTGGAGCCTGCTAGTACTCATCGCATACTGTTCCTGTCTGGACCTCCTTGGGACCTTTAAATATATCCTGTGGATTCCGGAAGACTGGGACAGTCACTCTTATACTACTGAGGTTAGTTTACCGTCGGGTAGTGTAGGTACCTGCTTGGTACCTACACTAGTGTACCTACCTACTGTAGGTACCACCTTGTCGTGGTAGCAGGCTTATAATTCCTTGGCCAATGGATTAGACTAAGAACCCTTATGTTATGTTTAGTTTCGCTGCACCTTGCTGTTTCTGGCACTGTGCCTTTAAGGAGGCTGGACGTCCTCCAAGAAGCAATCCTTCTCTGGATGTTACCTTGTGCTCTGGACTCCATGCCCTTGTCCCTGTTCCATGTTCCTGGTTTCCGTTTCCAGCCTCCTGTGCTGAAGCGTTGACTTCCCACAACCCCCGCGTTGGTGCCTGAGAGCACTCGCACTCCCGCTCTGCTGTCAGAGCGTGCACGCGCGTGCAGCTGGATCACTCGTGTCTCTGAGTAGGCACCGCACCTCCGGACGTGTCGCGCATTCTCATGCGCACGACGCGGTCACGTGAGCACGTGCACCGATCCCAAGCTGCGCGGCAACTTACTCCCTATGTATCCCCTGCGGCCTCCCCACCTCGCTGACGGGTCCTTCCCTTTCTTCCCTGCGCTTGTGAGGAGAGCACAAGCGTGACATTATGCTCGGCCAAACAAACGGACCCACAGAGGTGGCCCCGCCTTTTCTCATGTCCATGTTCCTGGTTCCTGTACCCCTGTAACGTTGAGAGATCCTATAGTCCCCCCTAGTCTAGTAAGGATCGTTCGGAGTCCGATCCTGAAGGGGGGATACTGTAAGGAATCAAGGAACACGCCCCCGGCGGCGTGCTCCCTCCTTACCTGCCGCATCTCAGTTCCCGCTCTCCTTATAGAGCAAGCACGCACCCACGGTTTCCTACTCGTACCACGTAGCCCGGCCACCCTCGGGCACGTCGTGCATTCTCAAGCGCGTGGCACGTACACGTGTCGGCGTGCGCCGCCCTCCAGCTGCGAGTCAAGATCCCCTGTTGATTCTCTGTGTGGTGGGCGTTGCCCTTTTGCCTAGTTTCCCTCATGTCTCTTTGTATGGCGTGCGCCGCCCTCTAGCTGCGAGTCAAGATCCCCTGTTGATTCTCTGTGTGGCGGGTGCTGCCCTCTAGCTGCGAGTCCTATGTTCTATGCATCGCTGCCCCTTAGTCTGTTGGATCGCTCGGATTCGATCCTTAAGAGGGGGTACTGTAACGATGCGCGGAACACGGCCCCTGCGGCTGTGTTCCTTCCTAACCTGTTTACTTCTGATCGCCGCCCTCTAGCTGCGAGTCAAGATCCTGTGTCTTAAGTATTCTAACGCTAGCAAGCCATCTTGCTTTCTGGCAAATCCTGCCCCTCTCCTCTGAACAGGAGTAAGCCTTCTCTTTGACTTTCTCTTTGCATTTAGTCATTTGCTGCCTGCCCTGGTGCCTGCTAGTAGTCATCGTATACTGTTCCTGCCTGGACCTCCTTGGGACCTTTACTTATCTCCTGTGGATTCCGGAAGACTGGGACAGTCACTCATACTACTGAGGTTAGTTTACCATCGGGTAGTGTAGGTACCTGCTTAGTAGGGTTCACCTTGTCGTGGTAGCAGGCTTATAATTCCTTGGCCAATGGATTAGACTAAGAACCCTTATGTTATGTTTAGTTTCGCTGCACCTTGCTGTTTCTGGCACTATGCCTTTAAGGAGGCTGGACGTCCCCCAAGAAGCAATCCTTCTCTGGATGTTACCTTGTGCTCTGGACTCCATGCCCTTGTCCCTGTTCCATGTTCCTGGTTTCCGTTTCCAGCCTCCTGTGCTGAAGCGTTGACTTCCCACAATCCCTGCGTTGGTGCCTGAGAGCGCGCGCACTCGCGCTCTGCTGTAAGAGCGTGCGCGTGCGTGCAGCTGGATCACTCGTGTCTCTAAGTAGGCACCGCACCTCTGGACGCGTCGCGCATTCTCATGCACGCGGCGCGGTCACGTGACTATGTGCGCCGATCCCCCAGCTGCACGGCAGCTTAATCCCTTCGTATCCCCTGCGGCCTCCCCACCTTGCTATCGGGTCCTTCCCTTTCTCTCTCTCGCTTGTGTGGAGAGCACAAGCGTGACATGTAGCTTTTTAATTCTACACTAGTCATGCACATGCTTTATGACGTGGGTGGCATACTGTGATTTTTATTTGGGGGTGTGGGGATCAAAACATTATGATGACCTGTTGAAAATATTTCTTTGAACTACAGGTTTAATCCCCTCCCCCCCGCATACACACAAGTCTCAAGGATTTCAATTTCTTATCACAAACCATTAATTTTCAAATGGTTGGCTTTGTGGCTGTAATCTTCCCGGGTGAGCCTGCTCTCACATTTCTGCGCCTGCGTGTAATTCTCTTTGGGTGGGACCTTGTTGATTATTAATGTGCATGCGTGTATAACTTCCCATTCAATTAGAAGTTCAAGTCTGAAAAAAAGGTTTTTTTTTGTTATTTTTTTTTCCGTTTCTCGACATGTGCTGTGTCTGCATAACAATTCTTGATATTCTGATCATCAATCAGTACTGTAGCTTTTTAATTCTACACTAGTCATGCACATGCTTTATGATGTGGGTGGCATACTGTGATTTTTATTTGGGGGTGTGGGGATCAAAACATTATGATGACCTCTTGAAAATATTTCTTTGTTTACTGTAATGCATGCACAAGTGTGATAATCCCTTCCCGAATTTAATATGTTAATCTGTTTAGCCCTTCTTGGCCCTTCAACCACTCCCCCCCCCCCCCACCACTTCACACACAAGCCTTACAACGTGAATAGAGATGTTTATCCACACATTCCCAAATTTAATATGTGAATCTGATTAGCCCTTCTTGGCCCTTCAACCACTCCTCCCCCACCACTTCACACACAAGCCTTACAACGTGAATAGAAATGTTTATCCACACCTTCCTGAATTTAATATGTAAATCTGATAAGGGGGGGGGTGTTTCAATGATTATGATTATCGTGAATGTTTAGAAATATTTATTTTATTTTAGCCTGTCTTGTCTTGCAGTTTAACCTCTTGTGTACCGACCCGGCTTGTAAAGGAACCCCCTCTGGATATTGACCTCGTCTTACCCTTGACTACGACAACTTCTCCAACTCTTGATCATGGCTACATGGAATTGGACCATTCTCCTATCTACACTCCCAGACCACGGCTAAAAGGACTTCTACGATTCTACCATCTCCAACCCCAGGACCCGCGAGTATATCGATTAACCCTCTCTCTCCAACCCAGACCCGGCAACGCTAGAGAATCCACCTTCCAGACACGCTTCCGCTGCTGTGCATGCGTGGTTTTGTACCATTCCACCTCAGTGCCGGGGTCCTGCCTTGTTTGCGGGTAGCGGGAGCGTTACAAGGAGGAGATGTTGCCACGCCGTCTTCTTCCTGTCAAATGGACGTGACAGGCCATGAGTACCATGTGTCCAGGCATCAAGTTTGGCAGAGAATAACTTTTCTACCAATCTTGATAAAATCACATGGTACATCCACCAATCTGGTACATCTGTAGGTCCAGATACAGCAAACTCCGTTAAAATAGTTAATATATAACGTGTCTTATTACTGCAATTTTAAAATGGAATTCATCAAGATTATGTTAATAATTTACTGGGTGCGATATTTTACCCAAAGTCACGATGCAGGAATGAATGCAACCATTAATAATAATGCATCGCAATCGCTTGAATAATAATCTATCATAGGCTTCTGTAATATTTGTTATTACAGAACCTTATGATAGAAATAACATGAACAACGTTGATGCCTACGGTTAGCAAAGTGTAACACAGGCACCAAAGGGGTTAATACAATTTAAAAAGAAACTACACAATCTAACACCCTTGGCCACCTCTGTGGCTAGTAAAGCATTATAGTAAAAACTACACTGTTACCCTAACACCCAACTGGGTTCCCAGCACTCATAGGTAAATAATGAATACAAGTTTCTTAAGATACGGAAAATATATTTGACTAAGAAACAAAGTCACCACAGGAAACTCTGCGGTGGAAACAATAAAGGCACATCATCAATCTATGCCGACAGGCAAGAATACAATACAGCGCATAAGCACAGACAATAGTGCTAAGTGAGGCACAGAATGCAAAATGTGTAACACAAGTATACTGAGCGTCATAAAAAAAGGAGCTGGAGGGGGAGGAAAAAAAAAAAAAAAAACCGGGGGAAAAGTGCAGAGAACAACAAGGGGGGCAAGCATGGGCGTCCGCAGAATTTTTTTCAGGGGGGGAAGGGGCATAATTTTAACGCCCAGTGCCCGGTTTAAAAGTGGTGGTGAGTACACTGTGGCGAACGAGCCTCACCAGCATAAGGGGGGTTTGAAAAAAAGAGTGGGCAAAAGGTGCATTTTCAAGCAAATTTGAGAAAGCTTGAAGGTTAATAAAGCAATTGTGAAAGTGTAGTTATGACATATAAAAAGAGCAGCTACGAGGCGCATGCGCGATGGACACGGGGAAGGTTGCTTAGGATACTAGCTCCGTGCCGCGCTCATAGAATTACACAATAAAAACACCCGAAAACCGACGAAATTGTCCCCAAACCCGAAGGCATCTCCCACAATCAGCCAAGGATGGCTCCGAAAAAGCCAGGCTCCCTCAAAAAGCCTAAATCAGCCGATGTCAGGGCTTACTTCGGAGGCGCTAGCTCGAGCGGGGGTATGGAGGAAATGGCGCTGGTCTCAAACCCTGATACGGACACCGAGGCAGAAGGAGAAGAAGACAGCCGAGGGAACCAGGGATTACTGCCTGTCAGGAGGTGCGATTTTGAAAGACTTTATAACGACCTGAAGTCACTCCTGCAGGCAGAGATCAAGGAGGTGAAAAGAGACGTAGTAAAATTAGGCTCAAGGACAGATGATCTAGAAAAGAAAGTGGATCAGACAATTAAAGTGGTCAAAAAAACAGATAAAAAAACAGGGGACTTGCAGAGACAAATTGACGAGCTGAGAGAGAGACAGGAGGATGCAGAGAATCGCGACAGGCGGAACAACCTCCGCATTCGGGGGGTCATGGAAGAGATAGGGGACTGCATGGATTACATCACAAAATGGCTGGAGACCCTTCTCCCTGACTACAGTAAAGAAGCCCTGGCTCTGGATCGCTGTCACAGAGCCCTCCGCTCGAGACCGGTACCAAATGAGCAGCCACGCGACATCATCATTAGGCTGCACTTCTTTACCACTAAGGAGGCCATATTACGGCAAACACGGCCGCTACCGACAGTGGAGTATGAGGGCAACAAGATGCTCATCTTCCAGGATCTCTCCCCGGCTACGCTGCTCAGACGCCGCAACTTGCTCCCTATAACGAAAGTCCTACGAGACCGCAATGTGAGGTATAGGTGGACCTTCCCGTTCGGATTGATGGTGGCTAGGAACGGGAGGGCCATCACGATGAAGGAGCCTACGGAGGGTCCCGAGTTTCTCTATAAGCTGGGCCTAGGGGAGGCACCCGCGCAGGCCATGGAGGAAGCCGAGGAGCTCAAGCCAGAATGGAGCGGGGGAAACGGCTCGCCCAAAGCTAAGGGGAAGAGGCGCTGAGAAGCCAGTGTTACTGACACATTTCGGCGCACGGTTGCGCTAGGGAATTGTTGCGCCGTTTAGTGCGCGGTTCGAGTTTGAACTTATTGCCTGCCCGCTCAAATTTCTGATTGCCACTTGCCAACCGCCACAAGATACCCCCTAAATAAATGACGGTTGATGGAGACCGTGGCGATGACAAACCACAGGACTGTTCATAAAAAGAATCCCGGTCACAATGAGGTGAATCCCTTAGCAAGATTCGGAATCCTGAAGCAACCCGGTAAAAGAAAAGAGGAGACCAAGGCTTACCTTCAGTCTGAGGAAGATGGCGGCAATCGGGCAGGGAGGAGCGGCCCAGCGTGAGGCGCAGATGCCGGAAACATCCCAACGGCGGGAAGAGAGCGCGCGCTCCCTCCTCGTGGAAGAACACATCTCAAAATGGCGGCCGCCGGAAGAAGGAATCCGGAAGTCGTCAGCAGTCGGGGACGCATCAGTCGACGCCATCTTGGAGGGGGCAGCAGGATCGGAAGAGCCAGGCGCAAACGTCATCGTTAGGCGCCACAAAGCGCCGGTGGTGGCCGGAGGTCCTTTGCTGCAACTCCGGAACATACACCGGGAGTCGGACAGCTGCGAGGACAGGCCGCATTAGTTACGGGGGGGGAATTAATTAATTCTTTGCACAGGCACGAGGGGCCATCGGCGGAGGACCAAAACGCAGATAAAGAGCTAGGAAGCGATGGGGGCAAGAAGGGAGTACGGGGGTTGTGACCACCAGACGGGCCAAAGGCATAGAAAGGGATAAGCTTAAGAGGGTGGTGCGAGATCCTGACAGGTGGCCGGAGCAAGTTAGGTACAGCAGGAGGGAGAGTGATGTATTAGAAAGTTGGGGGAAGTAGCGGAGGAAGGTGGTAGGTGGCGGAGAGGGGAAGAGGTGAGGAAGATAGGAGGGGAAATTGGATGGAAGGTGACAGAGAGATAAAGTAAGTGGATAGAGGGGAGACAGATGTGGAGTAAATAAGTGGGTAAGAGAAGTGAGAGGGTAAAAGACAGGTAGAGGTACAGAGGATGGAAGAGGTAGGTAGGAGATTGGGTTATAAAAGGAGTACTGACAGAAAGCCAGAGAAAGTGGACGATTGTAGTAGAAGAAAGAAAAGATGCGACCCCCAAGGAGTAGAAAGTAGCGAGAAGCAGGTAGCACACAGCGGTTAGGAGCCCCCACTGACGGTAATCAATAGTAAGGGCAGGTGGTAGGAGACGTCGAAGCAATAGACGAGGGGCGGAGAGTCAGGCAGTCATAAATCTGAGTTAGAGGTTTCAGAGTGTTTTGTTAAGGCAGGAGGAAAGCAGAGCGCAGACACGGGGTGGGTACAGAGGGGACTACCTCGGGGTCGGCATGTGTCTCGACTGGGCCGGGGGAGGGGGGGGGGCCCCCTAACTCGGGCAAAGTCCTTTGGATATGGGGTAAGGGGTGCAGTGGAGCACCCGTGAGAGCCCCCAGACCAAGGGCATTGGACTTGGCTATAGGACTGGGGTGTCCTAGGGCTGATGACACAGTGTTTTTTGTTTATATGTATTCATGTTTCTCCTTTTTTGTCTCCCCTCGTGTCCTTCCCTCTCGTATCACCCTACCCCTACCCGCCCCACCACACTGGAGGTGCAAGAGCAAAAGGCGGCGGCAGTGCGTGAGAAGACAAAGGCGAGATCCCCAACTACCTGGCGGTAACAGAATGGCTCAGCAGGACTCCGTGAGAAGCAGGTTCATTTTAATACACTATGAGTATTGAGGTCAGGTGCATTTCACATAATGTTAAAGGCCTGAATAGCCCAGCGAAGCGCAAACTAGCCCTAAGAGATTATAAAAGACACAAGGCCGATTTTCTATTCCTCCAAGAGACTCACTTCTCCAGAGACAGCTACCCAAAATTCATAGACAAAAACTTCCGAACGGTACACTTAGCGTCCGCACAGGTAAAAAAGAGGGGGGTGGCCATAGCGATTCACAACAGAATAGCCTTCACAGTGGAAAAAAAAGTAGCTGATAGAGAAGGTAGATATCTTATCTTAGTGGGTACGCTCCAAGGGAAACCTCTTACACTGGCATCCATATACGCACCTTGCGAGATATCTGAGGACTTTTTCGCCCTTTTCTTCCGAAAACTACATAGAGAGGCCAAGGGAATGCTGATAGTAGCGGGAGACCTTAACAGGACGATAAACCCCAAACTGGACCGGTGCACGGAGTCGGGGTTACCACCAAAGCCAGACATCCAACAAATCACTCAGGGCCTACGGGACTGCCAATTGGTGGATGTCTGGCGGGAGCAACACCCACAGAGTAGAGATTATACATTCTTTTCCCATCCCCATAACCGTTACAGCCGGCTGGACTACTTCCTGGTATCCAATAGACTGGTCCCAGTGGTCTCCCATACGGGTATACACGATATTTCGTGGTCAGACCACGCACCCATCGAGCTGCGGTGCACACTAAATTCACTAGACAGGCCAGGAGCAAACTGGAGATTAAACGAACTACTGCTGAAAATCCCAAATACCCAAAAGGAAGTTGGAGAGAGGATAGCGGAATTTTTCTCAGACAATCTAGGTAGTGTGTCTTCACACACCACACTATGGGAGGCCCATAAGGCCACCCTTAGGGGAACGCTCATGAATCTAGCAGCTAGACGAAAGAAGGAGCAAGATAGCCAGATAAAACTCTTACAGGAGAAACTGGCAGCCCAAACAGAGGAGCACAAGAGAGTTAAAAGTGAGGGCTCCTTAAAAGCTCTTTCGGACACTAAACAGCAGTTGAATGTCGTACTAACCTCCCAGGCGGAAAAGGAAATGAGCTGGTCTAAGCGCAGGTACTTTGAGAAGGCGAACAAGCCGGACACCCTATTAGCTAATCGACTCCGTCACAAAATTCCTAATTATCACATACAAGCCATCCGCACACAAGGGGGAGACCTTACCTCGAATCCTAAGCGGATCGTGGCGGAATTTAAACGCTACTACGAGGCGCTCTACGATGGAGGGAAGGTCATACATAATCAAAAAACGAGGGACAATCTCAGGGACTTTTTAAGGGAAGCAAAATTACCAACATTGACCCGGGAGGAAAGGGAAGCGTTACAGACGGACTTCTCTTTAGAAGAGTTAACGACAGTTGTAAAGTCACTTAAGCCTGCCAAGGCGCCCGGCCCTGATGGCTTCTCTAATCTGTACTATAAAAAATACCTAAAAACTCTAGCCCCACACCTATTAAGAATGTTTAATTCGGTCATGCAGGGGGCCTCGTTCCCAGCGCAGATGCTTCAGGCGTCCATCTCCCTGATCCATAAACCTGGCAAGGACCCGGCAGACTGTAAGAGCTACCGGCCCATCTCGTTGATAAATACAGATCTCAAAATTTTCTCCAAATTGTTAGCCAATCGAGTGGGTATCGTCCTTCCCAGGTTGATTCATCCAGATCAGGTGGGGTTCATCGGAGGAAGGCAGGCGGCAGACAATACCAGGCGGATCATTGACCTGATTGATCTGGCACAAAAACAAAACACCCCGTCAATGGTATTGAGTCTGGACGCCGAAAAGGCCTTCGATAGGATTGATTGGCCCTATCTGAGAGGAGCGCTTGAGGCGTTTGGCTTTGGAGGACGTCTCCTGGGGGCCATCATGGCACTGTACTAGGGGCCAGCGGCAAGGGTACGGCACCAGGGGTTCCCCTCGGAGCAGTTCCCAATAAAGAGCGGAACGCGTCAGGGCTGCCCGCTGTCTCCCTTGCTGTTCGCCTTGTGCGTAGAACCCCTGGCGGCACATATAAGAAACAACCCGGATATTACGGGAATATCTGTAAAGGAGCAATCACACAAAGTGGCGCTCTACGCGGATGATGCGATCCTGACATTATCAAATCCCCTTACCTCCCTGCCCAATGTCTTCTCAATTCTGGGGACCTTCAAACAAATCTCAGGGTTCAAAATTAATCAGGCCAAATCTGAAGCCCTCAATATTAATCTATCAAAGCCGGTGGAAAAATTAATTGGACTAAATTTCAACTTTAAGTGGCAACCCTCTATGCTTAAATATCTAGGGGTATATATCACTAAAGAGTACAAAGCTTTGTATAAAGCAAACTATCCCAGGTTGTTCCGGACTTTGCGAGAGGATCTCAGGCGGTGGGCGGAGTGTAGCATCTCGTGGATAGGTCGCATTCATAGCATAAAAATGAATCTCCTCCCACGGGTGCTGTACCTTTTCCAGGCCCTACCGATCCCCCTAGTCAAAGACGACATCTTTGCGTTACAGTCCCTAATAACAAAGTTTATCTGGGATAAGAAAAGCCCACGAATTAAAAAAGAAATCTTGAGGAGGCCGACCTTGAGAGGAGGGTTGGGGGTGCCATGCTTGTTCGCCTATCACGAAGCAGCCCAGCTGAGCCAGATTGTGCAATGGCATTTAGACCCAAGTCTCCGGAGGTGGGTGGAACTTGAAAAGGCGTGCTGCGCACCAATCGAAATTCACAGTCTAATTTGGCTGGCCAAAAGGAATAGGTCCGCCATACGAACACCTCTGCAGGCAGTAGCCAGCTCCTTGAAAACATGGGAGGCTACCAAATTTAAATGCTTTCTTACATCCCCGAATTCCCTGATGACCCCGATTTGGGGGAACCCAGATTTAGCTCCTGGACTGGATAGCTCTAATTTCTCAAATTGGATTCGAGCAGGGTATCTCCGTTTAAAAGATCTGGAGAGTAGGCAACACATTAAGACATTTGATCACATAAAAGAAGAAAAAGCAATTCCTAATGCTGAATTATTCAGGTACCTCCAGATCAGAGCTTTCTACAATGAAGCTCCAATTCGGCCACGGAGAACAAATTTTGAGCAGCTCTGTTCAAGAGCCACGGACACGAGGGGACTAACCTCTAGAATGTACCGGGAGGTGGTCTGTCCGGAGCCGGATGACCGACCCAGACTTAGTTACATGAGACAGTGGGAAACGGACCTAGGGGAGACATTAGAAGACGAGGACTGGGATAGGATCCTGCAGGCAGCAGCCAAAAGCTCTATCTGTACCACGTTAAAGGAGAACGCCTATAAAGTCCTGATGCGGTGGTACTACACTCCCACTAAATTATCTAAATTTGTCAAAGGCTACTCTCCGCTCTGCCCCAAACAGTGCGGAGACAGAGCGGACCTATGCCATATGCTGTGGTCTTGCACAAGGGTGGCGCCGATTTGGGCAGAAATTAGAGACTGGCTTCAACGTTTACTGGAGGTGGAGATCCCCCTGGACCCATGGCTGTTCCTACTGGGCAGACGGGTCAAGGGACTATCTAACGCCTCGCATAAGCTAATTACACATTTGGCAACAGCCACCAGATGCGAGATTGCAGCATTATGGAAGCAACCAACACTCCCAACCATCCCCAAGATTAGAAATAGAATTTGGTTTGTTTGCCGGATGGAACAGTTAACAAGTCTGGTTAACGACACCGGCCAAAATTATCTAAAAGTCTGGTCGCCCTGGCTGGCACAGACGGACATCCCGGGTATAGATAGTGCCACAATATTGCAATGATAGCTGAGAAAGGCGTTCTCCGGTAACGAAAGGGATCCATGACAAGAGAGAGACAGTAGAACAGGGGGCGAGGGCGTGAAAGCGCCAGTCAACGGCCATAGCAAGAAACAGGGAAGAATCAAATAGACCCACAGAGCGCTGGGCAGAGGGGCTATACATATAAACCCGCGGAATTCCCGAGGAGCAGCACAATCACCAGGAGAACGGGGAGATTGGAAGCCCGAAATCTCTCTCCGCTTCTATGAGAGAGCCTTTATCGCACCCTCCTCCCCCCCCCCCCCCCCCCCCCTACTAGCCTACCACGTAACCAGACCCCTTGTTTGTCCTTGTGAGTCTAGTACGTCTAGTTTTTGGTCGATTGTTAAAAAACAAAATGGGTGATATTTTTGATGCTAACGGGAAGTGATAACATGTATGTTTGAATGCACCCAATAAAATCAAAGTTAAAAAAAAAAAAAAAAAGAGCAGCTACTCAGGGTTGCAGGATCTGGTGGGTGCCTGGAGAACTTGAAATATTTAAATGATTTGCGTTGGCGCCACCGTTTCCTTAAATATTAACAGTGATGAAACAATGTAAAAAAAATATAATAACCATGAAGTGATTACCCAACCGGATACTTCTCAACCTCTCCTGGAAATGTACTAAGATTTCCCACGATAGAAGTCTTGGTTTGGAGTGGAAAGGGAGCGCTCCAGTCAGGGACACATCATGTAAATAAAAAACATAAAAACAATAATTGTGCAGTGTGTTATTTCAAATGTTGATCGGATGTAGTTCTTGGCTCTTGGGGCAATTCTACTTACAGCAATACGGAGTATTTAAAGCCTGTATCTGACTTAGTCAGAAGATGTTTAGATTGTTGGTATTGATGCTATCAATTGTTCCCCAGACTTTTTTCCCGCAGTTTGGACTTATCCAGAGTTGTAGAGACTTAGAATCCCATGTAGCAGTATATATGGAGAGAGATAAAAAACCCAATGGTGCAGATTGCAGAAAACAATGGCTTTTATAGAAGTAATGGGTAAAGGAATGTACTCACACTTTGTACATATGCATTGTATACATAAAGGTATCTTTCGGTGTAAGGTATAGGTCTTAGTAGCGTTGTATTTCTCTCCCGATCCTCCTGTGTGTCCAGCCGCGCCGTTGGCAGTGGCGTCTGACGTCACTTCCCTTTCGCGATCGATCGCATCAGCTGGGAATGGATTGTGACGTGCCGGAGGGAGGTCTGTAGGGGAGTTCCAGCGTCTGGCGTCTTCTCGTGAAGGCAGCTGCAGCAAGGCCTTGCACACAGGACACACAGGAGGATCGGGAGAGAAATACAACGCTACTAAGACCTATACCTTACACCGAAAGATACCTTTATGTATACAATGCATATGTACAAAGTGTGAGTACATTCCTTTACCCATTACTTCTATAAAAGTGCAGAAATTCCAGCCGTTCTACTATTTTTTAAGGCTGCTTCTCTGCGCAGGATCCTCCGACATGATGTGTGTCAGGTGGGGCACAAGAAAAAGAAATGGGGATCATTAAATACTCTGCTCATCACCGGGCTGGCGGTATTGAATAAACTGTGGGTTGTAGATGAGCTGCAGGGAGTTGAAAAATCCCTTTAAAGTTCTCCTGCTAGGAGATCCAAGCTTTCCTTGCATAATGCATAGTTATATTGGTAAGATGAGATTTGTGAACTTCAAATAACTCACCTACAATGCACTATTTATTGAATACAGCCCTGTATGCAGTAATAGAAACTTGAAAAAGGAAAAGTGTATGTGTGTGGCACACAGTGTGGGTGGGTGGGTATATATACTTCTAATCAAAAAAGACCCTTCAGTACTGCAAAACCAACTCTTTTTCAAAAAAGCAAGGAAAACAGATTTTTTTCTTTATATAACCCTCACCCAATAGGGTTTCCCCTGGGGTCCATCCCGTTCCGCTGTGGAACGGGGCGTGCTGCGACCTACGAGCTATGTGGGAGCACTTATTAGTATGACTGTACACACACACTATATATATATATACTGTAGTGCCAGATTTCACTTGCCACAGCACTAGATTGCACCCACAGCAGCAGCAGTTTGCACCCAAAACACTTGCCGCACAGCACCAGTTATAACCCCACAGCACTTGCCTTAGCATTGGATGGCATCCACATCATTCACAGATATAATCCCACATCTTCCGCTCCCCCGTTTTTCTGGGTGCTTGCTTGCTTTCCCTTGTTTTTTACTGTCTGCTTCTCCTAGTTTTTTCAACAACACACAAGACACAGCGCAGGGTTTTTACTATCATGTGCTCCCTCTCTCTCCCCATCTTTCTTTTTCCATCCATGGTAGCATCATGATCCTTTGTCTCTCTTTTGCTGTATCTATTTTACTTTTACTCTCTCGCTGCTCTCTCACTCTCACCCTGCCCCTGTCTTGCTTTTCCACAATATTTCTCCATTTTTTCAGAATCTTTCTCACACTCTATTCAGCTCAGCTTAATAAATAGCCACCATGATGCATGTGGTGGCACTGCCACCCAGCGAAACATTGTGTTGTCTTTGTACCCTAATTTTCAAATTGTTGCCAATTCCAAATGCTACCTCCTGCCCCCTGAGGCAGCAAAACTACTGTGGTCTGTGGATTATTGGATTATTGGTCTTCACTCTTCAGCAGACTCTCTGAACTGTGAGCCTGCGCAAATTGATGACGAGTCAGAGGAGGCAGGAGCATGATGGGCGGGAGGCCACGTGATGAGTGTGGAGGTTCGAGTCGGACCATGATTGGTCCGACTCAGGGACTGGGTCATCAAGGGACGGCGGCGGCTCTCATTGATAGCGCTCAGCTACTAATGATGAGTGGACTTGTTGGCACCGGCGCCGCCGCATCGCAATGGCGGGCCCGGCCGCAGCACATATTGGTCCCGACTTGGGAGTGAGGCGGCTCTCATTGGTAGTGCTACCAATGAGAGCCACCTCATTCCCGAGTGCTACCAATGAGAGTGCGCTGCGCTTCCTCTTGCATAGCAGCGTAGGCTAGCCTACCACTAGCTGCCTGCCGCGGCACCAGGGGGACCCACCCACCTCCGTCCCGGTCCTCCCGGTCCTTCCGGAGTCTGTTTTTGGCATTTATAGCGCTGTTAACGTACTGTACGCAGTGGTGGGATTCAAAATTTTTAGCAACAGGTTCTCTCTCACCAGGGGAGTGTGAGACTGCCTGTCTCATTTTCTCTACCTTTTGATCAATACATGATTAAAGCATGCCAACCTCATCAAGGTAATCTCCAAATAGCAGGTACCTGCACTGAATAAAAACAATTTTTTACTGTCCTATGGACTAAACTTAATGAAATATGTGAAAGTGCCCTGAAGGGGTTAAAGAATGAAGCATACAGTTTTTTTGTGGTTCAGTGCAATTAAAAACTGGCCTGATCCAGTAGCAAAGTTCCCTTATTATGAAGGCAAACTGTGGGTGCACAAACACCCTAATGAAAAATAATAATGCATATTCATTTGTCTCATTAGCCGGGGCGGACTGGCCAGGGGAACAAGGGGGTGATTTCCCTCCGGGCCGGTCAGATTTGAACAAGTTGGGCTGTGGCCGGCAGCAGAGAAGAGACAAGCTATGTGCTGCACTGTACATTCCAGCCAGCAGGTGGAGCTGCAGATTGAAGATAGGACAATTTCAAGCCTGAACATTAACTCACGGATAAACCTTTGTTCTCGTACAAAAGAGGATGAAATCTAAGAGATCGTTTGATTAGAGCAGACTTAGGCGGTAAAAGCAAATGTCAAACTTTTCTAGGAACTCCAAAATTAGGATCCTACAGGCAGGGCCGCCAACAGCGGGGGACAAAGGACACTGGCGTCCCAAAGGACACTGGCCGGGCACCAGTTAATTGAAAAAAAAACCTCTGCCGCGCCGGGTCTCACTGTTGGCAGCGCCGGAAATAGGGTGGGTTAAGGTTTCCGGCGCGCCGGCGTGAGAGGGAGGCCCGGCGCGCGCGGGAGCAGCATTGGGTGACAGGTGCAGCGGGGCCGGCGGCAACTGCTGTTACCAGCCGCCGGGTCCCTCGCAGCACTGCCACCTCCTCCTCCCCCCCTCCCCTGCCGCCGTCACGCTACCCCCCCTCCCCACCAGGCCGTCCCGACAACCCCTCCTCGCAGCATCGGGCCAGCATCGGCCCCACCCTTGCAGCACACACATGGCGTGCCTGCAGCGGCGCCAGCGGCAACCGCAGTGACCAGCTGCCGGGTTCCCTGCTGTACCGCCACACCCCCGCAGCCATTGGACACCCCCGCAGCCACCGGACAACCCCCCGCAGCCGCCAGACACACCTCCGCAGCTGCCGGACACCCCCCTCAGCCACTGGACACCACCCGCAGCCGCCGGACAACCCCACGCAGCCGCCGGACACCCCCACGCAGCCGCCGGACACCCCCGTACCAGCCTCCCCCCAGCA
>WSYH01000036.1:89921-240329 GCA_036426205.1 Ascaphus truei
TAGGCCCCCCGCAGCACCGCCGCGACCCCCCCCCCCCTGCAGGCAAGTCTGATATATATATATATATATATAATATATATAATATATTATATATATATATGTATATATGTATGTATTGTGATATTTTTTTATATGTATTGAGGGTTGTTGGGGTATTGTTATATGGATGGGGGGATTGGGGTAGTTGTTGTATGGATTGGGGGCTTGGGGTATTTGTTGTATTGGTTTGGGGGCTGGGGTATTTGTTGTATGGATTGGGGGGCTTGTGGGTATTGTTGATGGATTGGGGGGCTGGGTATTTGTTGTATGGATTGGGGGGCTGGGGTATTGTTGTATGGATTGGGGGGCTGCGGATTGGTATTTGTTGTATGGATTGGGGGGTTGGGGGTATGGTGTATGGATTGGGGGCTTGGGGTATTTGTTGTTATGGATTGGGGGGCGTGGGGTATGTTATAGGGATTGCGGGGCTTGGGGTATTGTTATAATGGATTGGATATATATATATATATATATATATATATATATATGTATATATGTATGTATTGTGATATTTTTTATATGTATTGAGGGTGTTGGGGTATTTGTTATATGGATTGGGGGGATTGGGGTATTTGTTGTATGGATTGGGGGCTTGGGGTATTTGTTGTATGGTTTGGGGGCTTGGGGTATTTGTTGTATGGATTGGGGGGCTTGGGGTATTTGTTGTATGGATTGCGGGGCTTGGGGTATTTGTTATATGGATTGGGGGGCTTGGGGTATTTGTTATATGGATTGGGGGGCTTGGGGTATTTGTTATATGGATTGGATATATATATATATGTGTGTGCGTGTATATATTATATAATATATATATTGTGACAAACAGCTTACTCCAGGGCTCCGCCGTTTTCCGGGACTGTTAGAACACGGTCTTTTAGGGTAGGTTAAATGATGAGGCGTCACGTGCTGTTCTTTAAACAGGCTATGTCTGGTTTATTCAGTCCCAGGCACTGAGACGCCACAGTGCATACACCAGAAAACACTCAAAACAAAAAAGCTGCTCACCTGAGCGATAACTAACTAGATTTCCCCAACTCAGGGTGGAAGTGGGTTTTCCACTTCCAACAACAAAACAAGGTACTTTTCAGTTTTAGACAAAAAAGGAACAGAATCATTTACCTGTTTGGGAAGAGGCTTTTCCCCTCTCTGCTCCAGCAGCCTTCCTGTCTCCAGGCTCTGGGGAGAGGGGGAGAGGAGGAAACAGGAAATCAGTCTTACATACCTGATTTCTAATTAGCTGACAGGTGACGAAATCAGGCAGCAGACAAACTCTGGTCTGGATCCCTCATCCCTCAGTTCCAGCGCTCTTGCCAAACTGTGGGATGGAGTGCATGTATTATGAGGCTGCACTCCCAGGCCAAACAGGATAGAAACTGTTCAGTATCCTGGGAGCCCTATATATGGGATTTATTACCATCCCCTGGTTTCTGCACATATCCTCCCCCCAACTCAGACCTCGAGGGATGAGCGACCATGGATATAGGGAGTGCATCCTTGACAACCGTCAGCTTTGCCAGTTTGTGCCCTGACCTGTGTTCCACAGAAAATTTAAAGGGTTGTAGGCTTAGGAACCACCTGGTCACTCTAGCTTTCTTTTCTCTGTTTTGACACATCCAGGTAAGGGGTGCATGATCTATGACCAACCGGAATTTTCTCCCCAACAGGTACTGCACCGACACACTTTATTCGAGCAAATACCCAGTATGTACCTGGCAGATACCTGGAATGCGCGTCCTCACCTTGACAAGCCCGTTGGTGTTTGCCTTCCCAGCCTGGGTTCATGCCTGGCTGACGGGCGGCTGATCTGTTAAATGATAATGATTAGGATTTTAATAGGCGTCAATGCTTCGCGTGTCTACCAGATGCATAAATTCATGAATGTAATGCAGTATATATATATATATAATGTGCAGTATTGCAGCCAGCGGGAATAAAATGCTTCAATCCCTGCCTGGAAAATACCTCAATGCACTCGGGCAGAAAACAGTCACAAACCTCAATACACCCGGTATACCGAATTCGTGGGACTAGCCGAGCTCGAATAAAGTGGGTCGCCAGGGTAGTATTTGAGCGTCTCTACAGCCATTTATTGCGAGACACTCTTTCTCGACTAGGAGTAATTTTTCTCCTGGGGATTTAGTTTCCTACTTAATAAAGGATGGGTGTCCTCACCTTGAGACTCCTGGAGAGTACCGCTCCCAGCCCTACCTCAGATGCGTCGGTTTGGACTACGAACTTTTGGAGAAGTAAGGCCTGAGGGGTAGTTTGTGACCAACACTGGTTGGGCACAGAGAGCTTCTTTCAGGCTTCTAAAGGCATGTTCGGTTTCGGGGGACCACTTTACCATTAGAAGTCCTCTTGCTTTTGTGAGGTCGGTTAGTGGGGTTGCCATAGTTGCAAAATTGGGAATAAACCTTCTATAGTACCCAATTAACCCCAAAAAGGTCCTTACTTGTTTTTTTGTAACTGGCCTTGGCCAATTTTGTATTGCCTCTACTTTGAGTGTTTGGGGTTTGAGTAAACCTCTGCCAATAGAATACCCCAGATACTTGGCCTCCTCCAGACCAATAGTGCATTTAGCGGGGTTAGCAGTTAGTCCAGCAGACCGAACTGCGTCGAGCACAGCTTGGACCTTTGGAAGGTGGGATTGCCAATCTTCACTATGGATTACCACATCATCCAGGTAGGCGGCAGCATACCGAGCATGTGGTTTTAAAATTTTATCCATCATTCTTTGGAATGTGGCGGGAGTTCCATGTAAGCCAAAAGGCAGCACCCTATACTGAAAGAGGCCATCTGGGGTTGAGAAGGCTGTCTTTTCTTTTGCCCTTTCTGTGAGGGGAACCTGCCAGTACCCTTTTGTTAGGTCTAGGGTTGTGAGATATCGGGCTTTGCCCAGTCTTTCTACAAGTTCATCTACCCTGGGCATAGGATAAGTATCAAATTTTGACACCGCGTTTAGTTTCTGGTAGTCATTACAAAACCTTGTTGTACCATCTGGCTTTGGGACTAAGACTATAGGGCTGTTCCACCCACTTTGGGATTCCTCAATTACACCTAGTTTTAGCATTTTTTTAACCTCTAAACTTATAGCCTCTCTTTTGGCCTCTGGGATTCGGTACGGTTTAAGGTTAACTCGGACCCCCGGTTCAGAGACTAGGTCATGTTCAATTATGCTAGTTCTACCTGGCGGTGTAGAGAAGACTTCTTTGTTTCTTCTCACTAAATTCTGAACCTCTCGTTTCTGATGAACGGACAGGGTTTCAGCTATGCTAACCTCTGGGTCAGTTTCTCGATTCTCTGACTGACCTGGGGGTACTAGGGTTAACAAGACCTCTCTATCTTTCCAGGGCTTAAGTAGGTTTATATGGTAAATTTGCTCAGGTTTCCTCCTACCTGGCTGTCTCACCTTATAATTTACTTCTCCCACTCTTTCCAAGACCTCATATGGCCCATGCCACTTAGCAAGGAATTTACTCTCTACGGTGGGAACCAGAACAAGCACCCTATCGCCTGGAAAGAAAATTCTGACCCTAGCACCCTTATTATACGTATTCCTCTGTGCTTCTTGAGCTTTTTCTATGTGTTCCCTCACTATAGGTAGGACTGCAGCTATGCGGTCCTGCATCTGGGCAACATGCTCTATTACACTTCTGTGAAGGGTAACCTCGTGTTCCCAAGTCTCTTTGGCTATATCTAGTAAGCCCCTTGCGTGTCGGCCATACAATAGTTCAAACGGGGAGAAGCCTGTGGATGATTGGGGAACTTCCCTAATGGCAAATAACAGGTATGGTAACAAACAATCCCAGTTTTTCCCATCCTTATCGACCGCCCGACGTAACATGCTCTTTAAGGTTTTATTGAACCGTTCCACTAAACCATCTGTTTGTGGATGATAGACTGAGGTTCTGAGATGCTTGATTTTTAGGAGTTTACATAACTCTTTTGTTACTTGGGACATAAATGGTGTTCCTTGGTCAGATAAGATCTCTTTAGGAATTCCGACCCGGGAAAACAGAACATTAACTCTTTTGCTATGTTTTTAGCAGAGGTGCTACGTAGGGGAACTGCCTCCGGATATCGGGTGGCATAATCTAATATTACCAATATATGCTGATGTCCCCTAGCGGACTTTATTAGGGGTCCTACTAGATCCATAGCAATCCGGTCAAATGGCACTTCTATTATGGGAAGGGGTACCAATGGGCTACAGTACGCTTTGAACGGGGCAGTGATCTGACATTCTGGGCATGAGGAGCAATAATTTGTAATTTCTGCCAGAACCCCAGGCCAATAGAAGCTTCGGAGAACCTTTTCTTTTGTCTTTTCCACCCCTAGGTGTCCCCCCAATGGGTGACTATGCGCGAGGTGTAATACTACATTACGGAACGTCCGTGGTACCAACAATTGTTTAGTTGTAACTGATTTCCTTTTATCAACCCGATATACTAGGTCATTCTCTACCTTGAAGTAGGGGTAGGCAAGTGACCTATCTGGTTGGCCAGGAGTACTATTCTGGTCCTGTATATTCCCCCTTGCTACTGCTAATGTGGGGTCTTCCCACTGGGCCTTCTTAAAACTCCCAGGACTGACCTCTAGGTCAGCGAGGGTCTTATCCTGTTCTGGGGTGGTAAGTGCCTGTTCAACATCTTGATTTGGGGTATTCCCTACCAAGGTAGCCATGGGGAAGGGAATTTTACAGCACTCCTCCTTTTCCCCCTTCTTATTTGGGCCCTCGTCAACCTCTATTTCGGAAAAAGGGAAAGGATTTGTTTCTTCTGTTACTTCGTTATGGTCCGCTATTGAACTCTGGGCGCTATTCTGAGAGGAGGACCACATTTTTAGAAAATGGGGAAAGTCGGTCCCTATTAACACATCATGTGCCAGTTTGGGTACAATACCCACTTTGAAATCTAAAGAACCAAACTCTGTTTCAAAAAAGACATCAACAGTGGAATATTCATGATTATCCCCATGTATACAACAAATTGCCACTCTTTGTGAACTGTTTACCTGTTTCTTCTTAATGGGCAACAGGTATTCGGACACTAGTGTGACCATGCTCCCAGAGTCAAGAAGTGCCCGAACCCTCTTACCATTTACCTTTACAAATGCCCACAGATGGTTATTCAAGGGGTCCTCTGGGCTAGGGCCCATACATTGGGACCACAGCGAATAAGGTTCAACGCTGTTGCATTGCATGGGTTCAGCATTTAGTGGGCAGACTTTCGAGGTGTGGCCCCTCTCATAACAATTTACACATTTAGGTACATAGTCTGTGTCCCACTTAGAGCCCTTTTTCGGCTCCCCATGTTGGCTGTTGCCCTTAGTATGCGAGCCACTGTTGCTGGTGCTGTGTGAAGGCGGTCGTCGCTCTTCAGCCCCCCTTAACCCTGGTACCCTTTTACCATCTCTGGAAGAGTCCTTGGGTAGTGGGGATGCTCCATGACTACGGGTTGCGGGTGCTCTTCTGCTGCATTGTACCTTTCTACGAGGGCCACCAGCTCATCTGCATTGTGGGGGTCACTCTGACTGACCCAACGGCATAGGGCAGAGGGAAGTTTCCTCAAGAACTGGTCCATGACCAACCGTTCCACGATGTGGCTTGCTGAGTTGATCTCGGGTTGTAGCCACTTCCGAGCAAGGTAGATGAGGTCATACATCTGGCTTCGGGTGGCTTTATCCAATGTGAAGGACCATGCGTGGAACCTTTGGGCGCGAACAGCCGTGGTTACGCCGAGGCGGGCGAGGATCTCGAACTTCAATTTTGCATAGACGTTAGCTTCGGCTGGCTCTAGATCAAAGTAAGCCTTCTGGGATTCACCGCTTAGGAAGGGTGCGATTAGACTGGCCCACTCAGCTTCTGGCCATCCCTCTCTGTGCCGTGCGTTCAAACGTGAGAAGATAGGTTTCCACATCATCCGAGGGCCCCATCTTCTGAAGGTAGTGGCTTGCCCTGATCATTTTCGGGACTGGGGCTGCCTCTGCCAGTGGAAGGTTACTGATAGTCTCCCTCAGGATCTCGAGTTCCTGCTGTAAGCCCTGAGCGAACCGTTGTTGCTCCTCTCTCAGCAAATGGTTTGTCTCTTGTTGGTTTGCATTCGCCTCTTGCAGGGCTGCATTCGTCTGTTGCTGGTTTGCATTAGTCTCTTGCTGGGCTATTAACAGCTGTTGCTGGGTTGCACTCGCCTTTTGCAGGGCTGCATTCGTCTGTTGCTGGTTTGAATTAGCCTCTTGCAGGGCTGCATTCGTCTGTTGCTGGTTTATTAACAGCTGTTGCTGGGTTTCATTCGCGTCTTTCTGGACAGCAACATTGCGTACCAGCGCACTCATCACGTCTTCCATCTTGTTTGGAGAAAAAAAAACCTTTTTTTTTTTTCAAAGTTCTTTAACCCGCAAACCTTTTAGTGTTCTGCCCGCATTCTCCACCATATGTGACAAACAGCTTACTCCGGGGCTCCGCCGTTTGTCCGGGACTGTTAGAACACGGTCTTTTAGGGTAGGTTAAATGATGAGGCGTCACGTGCTGTTCCTTTAAACAGGCTATGCCTGGTTTATTCAGTCCCAGGCACTGAGACTGCCACAGTGCATACAACAGAAACACATCAAAAGTAAAAGCTGCTCACCTGAGCGATAACTTAACTTAGATTTTCCCTGACTCAGGGTAGAAGTGGCTTTTCCACTTCCAACAACAAAACAAGGTACTTTTCAGTTTTAGACAAAAAAGGAACAGAATCATTTAACCTGTTTGGGGAGAGGCTTTTCCCCTCTCTGCTTCCAGCAGCCTTCCTGTCTCCAGGCTCTTGGGGAGAGGGGGAGAGGAAACAGGAAATCAGTCTTACATACCTGATTTCTAATTAGCATTACAGGTGACAGAAATCAGGCAGCAGACAAACTCTGGTCTGGATCCCTCATCCTTCAGTTTCAGCGCTTGCCAAACTGTGGGATGGAGTGCATGTATTATGAGGCTGCACTCCCAGGCCAAACAGGATAGAAACTGTTCAGTATCCTGGGAGCCCTATATATGGAATTTATTACCATCCCCTGGTTTCTGTCACAATATATAATATATATATATATATATATTTTTTTTTTGGGTGGGTGGTGGGGGTTTTGTATGCAATGGGGGGAGAGGATGTATATTCTTGGGAGGGTGGGGATTTTTTTAAAAAGTATTTGGGGGTGGGAAGTTTTTTGCATTGGGTGGGAAGTTTTTGGTATATACAGTATCTTGTGGGGGAAATTGTGTGTGTTGGGGCGGAATGAGTGAGCGTGAAGTAATTGACAGAGGGAGAGGAGAGGGAGTGAGTGAGGAAAATGGGCAAGTAAGATTGAGAAGCAGGGGAAAGATATACATGCGAGGCGGGAGAGTGAGATGGGGTGAGACGGAAGGGAGAGAAATACATGGGATGGGGGGGGGAAAGAGAGGGGGCTCGTGAAGTGAGAAATGGGGGGTGGTTGGCGGCCAATACCGCCGGGACGGAGGGGGTTGGGCCCTACTTAAAATGTTTGTCCCGGGCCCCACGATTTCTGTTGGCGGCCCTGCCTACAGGTGTTGCAGCTGCAGGCCATGCAGCAGTATGCAGGAGGGAGACCTCTTTTTTTCATCCGCATACCGGCCAAAAATCCTTCATTAAAAAATACTACACGTGTTTATGCCGCAATGTCAGATACTTAATCAAATGTCCACGTGGTCCTGAGTATGTGGGTGAAACCACACATGTCAAACATAGGATTAGACATCATAAAGCTGCGATTCGGAGAGGCGATGAGGAGGCCCCAGCCGGCGCACCACTTCTCACAGGCCGGACACAACGTTACCCAAAACTCCGTTACCAAATTATTGATGGTGTGGGAAAAAAGCCGGCGGGGTTACAACCTCGCGCGCCTGTTACACCGGAGAGTGTCGAAATGGATTAGGGCACTGGGTACATTGGCACCAGGAGGGATTAATAAGGAACTGGAGCTAGGATGTTTCTGAGTACAGTGCTCTGGGCATCCTTGCACATATATCCCTGCCCAACTTGGTTTATGCCTACCGGTGTACTATGTTTAATCTACATCTTATCCTTCTCCACCGACCAGGGAAGACGGCTGTTGTGTGGTTGTCCTTGATCTCTTGAGGAATATGCCCGTGGTCTCTCTAGATCATCTGTCGACATGTCCATCTCCTTTGACACACGCCAGGGATTCACCTTTGGCCTTAGTGGTTATCACCCACCTCTGCCCCACTCTTTATGCTATACACATCATTTTTTACATAATTTTCGGCCACGCTTTGCCCTGCGACTGCACACCTCAGTGGGTATTCGTTTGTTTATCCAAAGATTATGAGATACACCATCAAATGATCAGTTATAACAATTTCATTGGCCATAATATGCATACTGTATATCATTTTTCATCATGTTTGATTATTTTTACGTGCTTTCTCTATCAGTAGATACTTCGTTTTAATACAGATAAATGTAAGGTTATGTATTTGGGATGCAAGAATAAAAAGGCGTCTTTCAAATTAAATGGGGATAGATTGGGGGAATCATTAATGGAGAAGGTTTTAGGCGTGCTTGTAGACAGCAGATAGCAATAGTGCCCAAAGTCATGCAGTAGCTGCAAAGGCAAACAAGATCATATCTTGCATCAAACGGGCAATGGATGGAAGGGAAGTAAACACACGGGGGAGGGGTGCATTGAGTGTTATATAAAAACGGATGCAGCCTGATGAAGCAGGGAGAGAGGAGAGAGCTGCAGAGATGTCAGATGTAAATGTGCAGTCTCAGCAAAACCAGTGCTGATAATGAGATCCTGATAGGGAATGTACAAATCTCCAGAACAGTTGAGATTAGATTCTGGGAGATCCACTTGAGCGACTGCCGTCATGCCAATGCAGTAGTCAGATCCATCGCTGATACGGAGGGATCCTGGGAGTCAATGTCAATAAGCCACTCGCAGCCTCCTAGCTCGGATCCACTGTGCCCCTGCCCATCTGGGATGTAGATGAGGTTCTGTATTTCGAGTTCCAACAGGTAGAGCTGTGCACCAAGAGAAAACGTCCTCCATGTTTTTGCGTGATGTCGTAACCCTGCGTGTTTCGTCACACCAGGAATTTGACTTCATCAGGATGAATGTCTTAGCAAGTTCTGAGTGATACTTAAATACCCAGTGGCTATCGTAGTGACATATCAATCTGGTAAAGTAAATCAGACCACATGTGGTAAAGCAAACAATGCAAGACAAAAGGCAAATTAACGCCATATAGACCAAGGCACTATATAATCAATAGACACGTAAATGATACTAAAAATAATAAATCTCCAACATATAATCTCATGCATGATATACATATATATTGTGAAAATAAATTCTTACAATAAATGTTATAAAATGTATATGTATGTATGTCTTTATTTATATAGTGCCATCAATGCACATAGAGCAGCATCACAGTAGTAATACACGTGAGAATCATATAAATACCAAATAACACAAATAACAGATCATGGGAATAAGTGCTTTAGACATAAAAGTAACATTTAGGAAAAGGAATCCCTGCTCTGAAGAGCTTACGGTGGGTCTTAAAGGTGGATAGAGAGGGTGCTAGTCGAGTATTGAGGGGAAGGGCATAACAGAGGTGTGGGGCAGTCAGTGAGAAAGGTTGAAGGCGGGAGAGGGCTTTGGACACAAATGGGGTAGAGAGAAGACATCCTTCAGCGGAACGCAAGAGTCGGGATGGTGCATAGCGAGAAATTAGGGCTGAGATGTAAATAGGGGAATTTATCCTTATTCATTTTATTAGAGACCTACTGGATTTTCACATTGAAAACCTTAACCCCTAGGGGACTCAATGTGGATATCGAACTGGGAGTGTTTCTTTAAAGTTTTGTGTATTTGCTTTATTGTTAGTATAATGTATAATTTTTTGTGATGTTATATTAACATTTTTGTTGTGATGTTATATTAATTATGCTTTCTTTTATGTCTCCTTTTTTTTTGAGAAATACCACAATTATCGTGATTAAAGTTAATTTTAGAATAGGATTTTGAGCTTTTTAATATAATTTTTAATATTTTTATAATCTTAATATGTTGATATTTTGTTTGCTTATATGCCGCATTAGGCAACTATATGTATAAATTCTGCCCCTTTTTGATATTAGGAAGGGAGGTTGTATTCAATGAGCTATGCCCACCCACTTTGTTTATATCTGTGATGTCACATTTATTGGCCAATAGGATGTGAGTAAGAGGGAGGGGATTAGAGTATTTAAGCAGCCAATAGATAGATCTAGCAGCCAATAGATACTCCTGACGAAGCCGTAAGCAATAACGGCGAAACGCGTAGAGTGTTTCAGCCCACACCAGAGAGGAAGAACACTGAGGATCCACCCTTACCATCAGATCCGGTGGTTCCCACTGCACCGGAAGTGACGTGACGGGAGCCCCGGCGTGGACGCGTGTGTTTCCGGTTGAGGCGGAGGAGAGCGAGGAACTCAGGGGATCGCGGCCAACTGAGCACCCGTTATCCGCAATTCATTACTGCCTACTCTGATCATACGAAGTGTAAGCCTTCATTCTTGTATTCCCTGTTCTAATATAATACCATCTACACTATATGGTCTCTTCTTTTTTCCTTGGAGGTTGGGGGCTGGTGGCTGCTGCATATACACAGGGTGCATCCACCCCTTAAGTTGGATGACTACTTGATTTTGATTGCTTCAATGTAAGTAGTCAATTTTGAACCTTTTTGCACAAATCACTGATTTAAAACATTATTGCACTATGTAATGTTTTCTTTATTTTATGGCTACGAGACACGCTCCCCTGATTTTTTGGAAGATCAAGGTAATGAAGCTGCTTACATTTTTAATTTTTATTTATTGTGTGTGTGAGCAGGGGGTCTCCTGAGCTGAACAAAGTTTATTTCAGCCTTGGAGACCCCCTGTCACGGTAGCTTGTGACAGGTTGTAATTTACACCAAAACTATATATAAATATATATATACCTGGGTTTGAACTGGGACGAGACTTAAGATATAATAAAGTGATTTTATTCCTTGATAAAGGTGAACACAGCAAATATGTACAAATAACAGGCAAAATATAGACACTTACGTAAAGATTATGGCAAGAAAGCCATCAGGATTAGAGACTGGCCACTTCTCCCATATTTCAGTTGACATCACAGCAAAACAGGCAGGATACATGCATGCATGAAGATCATTTGCATGAAGAACAATGAAGAACTTTGCATGAACAACATGAACAACAATGGGTAAAAGGTGGTTCTGACTTATATATCATTTTAACCCCCTCTCTTCCAGATACGGCGCCGTGCCGTCTAGCAAACGTCCCTTTCAAGCTTTTGAAGCTCGGTTTGGACTTCCAGGTCCCAGTGTAAAAAGTTACACTTACTCTGGTTAATTTTCTTTTGGTCAGTTTGGGCCAAGCATACACTGGCGACACACTTTATTCGAGCTCGGCTAGTCCCACGAATTCGGGTATACCCGGGTGTATTGAGGTTTGTGACTGTTTTCTGCCCGAGTGCATTGAGTTATTTTCCAGGCAGGGATTGAAGCATTTTATTCCCGTTGGCTGCAATACTGCACAGTATATATATATATACTGCATTACAATTCATGAATTTATGCCATCTGGTAGACACGCGAAGCATTGCAGCCTATTAAATCCTAATCATTATCATTTAACAGATCAGCCGCCCATCAGCCAGGCATGAACCCAGGCTGGGAAGGCAAATGCAACGGGGCTTGTCAGAGGTGAGGAGCGGCGCATTCCAGGTATCTGCCAGGTACATACTGGGTATTTGCTCGAATAAAGTGTGTCGCAGCAGTAAGCAATTAGCCACTTAGCCTTTGATGACCAGGCTTGTCATTCCTGCTCATTATCATAGCAAGGGGTTGCAGTTTCTCAGAACTCAACCAAAGTTTCATATTTACTGCAAATCATTGCATAACTTCCGTTCCGTAATACACACAGTCAGGTGAGATATATTAATACAATCCTTGACACCTGAAGCTCGCAGAGAGACCCTACATTACAGTGTAATATGAACATTAATAGAGATATTAATATCTGGCATTTAGCAGCAGGTACATATACAGTGTTTAGACTTCCAAAGATATGCTAAATCCCACGAATACAAATATGTAATTCTTATCATGTTCAGCCAAGGACATCTCATAATATTCTTATATTTAATAAGGTCACCCATTCAGATAACCTGTTTGGGGTAGCCCCCCCCTGGCCCCATCAATAAAACCTTTTGAAGTAGGCTTGTAGCTCCTCGCATAAACAATTAGGTAATTACCTGTTGATCACTAGGTGTCACACCTCTCTGTTGATATGCAAGCTTCCTCACAGGAAGTGTATATCAAACGTGAATAGACTCAAATGAGGCACCATTTGGTTCCTCATGCATTACAAAGGCAGGCAGAGGTTATTAGCATTTGGGATGCGCATTGTAAAATTGCCCCAGTGAGGCACAAATATCAAAAATATATGTCCCCCATCTGCATCTATCATGTGGGGTTCTAAAACCTTCTCTTCTCTAAGACACCAGCTAAGAATACCTTGCTGGCAGGCAAGACAGGTTAAAATATTCCCCCCCTTTCCCCTCATGCTCCAGACATCCCTGCCCTGCAGCTATTTCTCATAAGAGGCCACCCATACAAGGCAATCCACTTACACGCTGACACAGGCAGTTGCAGGCCCATGAGGCAAAGGGAATACACAGATAACGCATTAATTAGCCCACTGGGCTTACACAGTTAACCCCTTAAGTCCCAGTGTGTGTGTTATGCAGACACTGATTAACCAGACATTACAATGGAACAGGGGAACAGGGGAAAATACATTTTCATGTTATAACAAGGGTTAAATCACATTTCTGGGCCTCAGCCCAGTTAACCCCTTGTCTCCCTGGTGAGGTTGGAGGGGGGCCCTTGGGGGGTAACCCCGTTAATCCCGGGCCAAACCCTCACTACCGTCACACCCCCTACTTCCCGAGTTACAGGCCCAGTTATGGGGTGCCCGTATCCCTCTAGTCCCGCGGTCACGTGACCCACAATTTTAACATGGCGGGCATACCGGCACCCCATAACTGGGCCTGTAACTCGGGAAGTAGGGGGTCTCCAAGGCTGAAATAAACTTTGTTCAGCTCAGGAGACCCCCTGCTATAAAACTGTGATTTTAGAATTTTAATAAAACCCCCGCATTCGCCTGTGAGAGGCACGCAGTTAGAGGGACTGATTCAGACTCTCTTTCTGCGCGTCTATTACACACAGGCAGACGCTGGTAGCATTCACACAGCAGAGGTCCCTGCTTTGGGAAGCTAATGCGCCGCGGTCAGTTCACTAAACACAGCGAGCTTTGTCCCCGTTGTGATCACGATTTCCCGCATTAATTGCCGCGTTAAGTGTTCGAATAACGTCCGCTGCATCAGTATAAGTGTATAATATTGAAACTTTTGTGATGATTAAAATGTTAATTGTTGTTTCTTATACATGTTGTAATTATATGTTGGTTTGTAGAACCTGTGTGACTTGGTGATTGGATACACACTCCCCCCTGTGTGACCAATGGAGCGAGCCCGCAGGGTATATAAACTACCTGTATTGTGCTAATCAAACATTCCCTGATGAAGTAGAGTCCCTCTATGAAACGCGTAGGATTTCTGTTCATTTCAGTCAATATCTGACTCTGAAGCGATTTCTCTACATCACCATTCAGTTCTCCGTGTCCGTGATACAAATCCGGTCTGACTCACACTGATTGGTTGCTTAACCAGTGACGAGTCTAGGGATGTCAGTGGGTATTGACCACCCTAAAGTAAACTGGAGAGGGGGAGACAGGATGTGTGTGATATCCAGACACGAAAGCTTCTGGATATTCACTCAAAACACTGTCCCCCAATGGGTTAAACATTGAGTTTGACTTAGCCTAATTTCTGAGGGACTAATATGTTGGTTTGAAAAAAATGTCCTCGTATAATCAAGCATAGCATTATGTAATCGTCCATTTTACATTTTTATTTTCATGTTTTAATATATTTTAATATATTCATATTAATTTATATAATTTATCATTTTTAATGTATTTTTGTTTTCACTGAGGAGCCGTGTGTGGACCATTAACCCTATAGGTGTTGTGGTATTGTATGAGCTTATATATGGTCAATGCATTTAGCTTCAACAGTCTATAACACTGTCTAATTGATTCCTCCATTCGTGTCAGTGGAAGGGTTAATATTTTAGGTGTAAATACTACATGGGATTGCCAGGCTCCACAATTCCCTGAGGAAGTGGCTGGTAGCGTCACAAAACATGTTGGGAGGAGCCTAAGCACGTTGCCGGTAGAGGAGTGTGGAGTGAGCCTTACAGTGACGTCATCAGTGCGCGCGCAGCACATGCATTTTGGAATTGGGGCTCTGCTTTGGACACGCAGCGGCCGGCAATAGTGTTTCACTTTTAGCAGTGTCACATTGTAAGTGTATTTCTCTGCATTGTCATTTTTTAATTAAAGCTTTGTAGATCTGCACCATCTTTTCCCCTCTGTTTACTTTCTGGGGGATCTGACGTGGTGCTGAGTGTGGGAGTGCAGCAACGGATTCCAGGGAGTGGCAGCACGTGAGATTCGTGGAGCACCAGGAGAAGACGTTTGGCACAAGCACAGATTCTATCAGCTGAACACGTCACAAGTTTATCTTGTAAGTAGGAATTTATTCAGCTTTTTCAGGGCACCATTTTTGGACTTTGGCATACTGCACTATGGTGTGTCCCTTTCTCTTTCTGTATATTATGCATTAGGAAAAAGACATACAGCAAGCAGGATCCAGGACAGGGAGCACTCTAATTGGAACATACTTTTGGACATTTGTTGTGGACATTTATTCATTATAGTGTGTATCCACTGAATGATTGCTGTCAGGTACAAGCGCCGGGGATTGCTTTTTGTTTATACCGATAACCAGGAGATCCGGAGCTTTTTGGGATATGAGGATCCTGGAAGAATACATAAAACCTAAGAGGGTCCCTAGGTGTCTTAGAATCATTAAAAATTCTACCTATGGTGTGAATAATCCTACATTTCTGGAAGAGTGGGAAGAAACTTTGGAATTGTGCTCCAGGAAATTAATGACCCTACTTATACTGGAAAGAAGGGGTGAATTGAAGGAGATTCATTCAAAAATACTCAAAATTAAGGAAGACATTTTAGAATTAACAGATTTGGAGAAATTGCCTCAAATGATGGAAGAACTTAATGTTAAAATGAAAAAATATGAAAATGGAATCATGCTGATCTAAAACATGACATTTTTAAGGGATAAAACAGATTATTTGTTAAACAGACCAAAAAAATAGATTGTGGGAGAAAGGAAGAATTCTTCTACAGATATTCCAGATTCATTAAAACCTGTACAGGCAAATGATGAGGAAAAAAGAGACTCCTAATAAAGATCATGCGAGAGTCACGTTTTCTAATAAGTCTTATCAGACTAAACCTGTAAATGATTCATATAGATATACATCGCACCATTCCCCTGGGAATACCAGATTATATGAAGGAGCAGGAAATAAAACTAGTCCCTATTATAATAGAGGACAGGTTGATGGACATAGTGTTAGTTGGAACACTATAAACCATCACTCCAAGAATAAAAATAAAAAAACCATGCAGAGGGAAAAATCATTACCATGCGAAAAGTAATAAAAAAATGCGAATATGGGGTCAAGACCACATGACCTTAAATTATCTAAGAGGTATCATGAATTAAACAATACTCAGGATGATAATGATGTTGATATACTCACACCTTTCTTTCAATGGAGAGAGGACAGGAAGAATACAAGACTGGATTGGAATCTGGACAACCCTCCATCAAATTATCAAATGAAACCTCTTACAAGAAAGAGGTCACACTCAGAAGAGGTAAGAGAGTTGGGAGAAAGCTCCCCATCCAAGAGGGGCATCCGAAACCCAGAGATATTAAAATCAAAAGGTGTTTTTAACCTTTCCTCGATCAAAATTAACAAGGAATTGTGTGATGTTCTTGCAAAAGGGCTATCTTTCTCCCCTACCACTATACCGAATGAGTTTGAGTTATATATTGACGTACAAAAATATCTGCGAAAGCTTACCCTACATAGACACTTTTCTGGTACTTCAAACATACCAACTATTGAGGGGAATCAACCCATGGAAGTATTTAACAGCTCCCTGGATCAGCGGGTTTTTGATGATTTGGAAAGTTTGTTCAAAGAGAATATGCCAGGTGCCAGATTCAATTGGATCAAAAATCATGCACCACTCAGGCTACAAACCCAAATTGATATTTTATCCCCATCATTCAAAAGGACAGTATGTTCAACTTTTTGGGAAACTTATGGAAAAAGATATTCAACATATACAGTATGTCTAAACCAAATATCTAAAATACAGCAAAGGTGCAAGCTAAACCGTAATGAGATTCAGGCCCTTAAAGGATTACTATCAAACCTGGATATAGTACTCAGGGAGGCTGACAAGGGTGGAGGGGTGGTGATCCAGGATAGGAAGGACTACTGTGCTGAAGCAGACAGATGTTATCAGAACCTTCCGCCTATCAAAAACTAAGAAAGGATCCCACCAGCGATTTCCTTAAAATGATTAAAATTCTTCTTGACCAAGCTGGCAGAGATGGTATTTTTAATAGATTTGAATTTCTTTTTGTCTCCTCACCAACGGTTCCCATTTGTTACTACACCCCCAAAATCCACAAATCTGTCACCAATCCCCCTGGTCACCCTACGTATAATATCAGGTATTAATTCACTAACTTCCAACCTTTTACAATACCTTGATTATTATTTACATCCATTAGTTTCCGTTTTACCCTCACATATGAAAGATACCACAGCAGTGATTCATATGCCGGAAAATGTGATATGGAAAACAGGCGATCGGACAGCGACCCTAGATGTCCAAGCACTTTATACAAGTATTCCCCATGTGGACGGGTGCATAGCCATCAAGCATTTTTGGAAATTAATGATCAGTTACCAACTTGTCAGATCAAATTTATTATAGAGTCTATTGACTTTATCTTAAGGCACAATTATTTTTTGTTTAATGCTACTTATTATTTACAAATGTTAGGCACCGCTATGGGCACAAAAATTGCTCCATCTTTCGCGATATTTATATTTGTATATAGGCGATCGCGGGTGTTTTATTAAAATTCTACCACAGTATTGTAGCAGGGGGTCTCCGGAGCTGAACCGCATTGATTTCAGGTCCGGGGACCCCCTGCTTCCCGAGATACAGGCCCCGTTATGGGGTACCGGTATCTCCTATGCATGGAAATGTCTCAAGTCACATGATAGGGACATTTCCATGCATACGAGATACCGGCACCCCATAACATATACACATTTTCACCTTTCACATATTATTGAATAAATTAATATTCATATATGCACTATTTATACTGGCCTTAATATTATATTGGTTTTTGGTCACTTTTTCACGTGCACACTAAGTTTCACGAAGCGAGTTGCAGCATGTATTAACTTGTCTGCCACTCCCTCACATTAACCCCAGCTGACAGCATCCTGCATCTGGTGAATTGACTCAATGGGAGAAATCCCATTGGATGTGTTAGCTTTTGTAAGCTCCCAGGCAGCCCCAACATGTGACTTCCTGATGAAGTACGTTGTACGAAACGCATAGAGGTCACGAAGGGCTGCTGTGGAGCGTCCACGAGCTGAGAGGTGTACCGGTGGAGACAGGAGAATGCGACCAACGGAGCATCGGTCCAGACCCGGTTTGCATCAACTCCTTTGGATCCCACTTCTGGATCTCCTGGTTATACCTCATCAGCCTTTTAGCTAGATTGTAAGTTCATTTTTTATATTGTTTGATTATTGTAACTATTGTTATCCACAATGATAAACATTTATATTACCTATACTGCGCCCTCTCCATTTTTCTTTGTGTCTTTTGCTGTGTGAGCCCTCTTTTGGGAGCTCACACATTTTAGGAGATCAAGGATTCTCCTTACGGAAGGCAGCAAAAGTATAGAACTACGTCTCTGAGGACAGCACGACCGCGGATTGCAATCAAAAACCTCTGTGAATGAAATATAATATATATTAGAAAAAATCAAGTGAAAGGTGCCACAAGACCAGTGGATGTGACAGACAAAGATAAGGTGTGATACACTGTTGTTCTAAAAATAAAAAGAACAACTGTAACAAAGTGCACAATGTGAACAAATGGTTGAAGTAAATACAAGCAGAAACAAATCTTAAATATTCATATATCGCACAGGAAAAATGTGCACCCGTGCATTAAATGTAAAAACATCCAAAATATAACATACATCCAAATAATAAAACGACTATATACAAAAATGAACATAAAAATTAAACGAAAAATGGTGAGAGTACTTGAATAAAGATGCAAGTGCTTTGCTAATACAATGTCCATCAATAGGTAGAATACATTTCTGGAGACTTCCGGCAGCTGCTCATTGGATGTACCACATCCACAGGAAGATCTACAACAGGGAGAAGAAGAGAGCGCGCTCCATGTTGTGATAAATTGTTTTATACTCTATCACAACATGGAGACCGCGCTCTTCCTTTCTCTGTTGTAATATACATTAGATTACACAGAATAATATCATATAACTGGGATGGCAGGGACAGTATGGCAGCCACAATATGGTCAAGCCTGCTTGCTGCCGCTGCCGGTCAATGGGGCAGACCTGATTCAAGGGTTATCTTTGCTTTGCTGGAGTTGCAAATTGGCCTAGCCCTGGTTAATGCATTACTTGTAAATCAGTGTGTTGGTGTAATTTTGTATGGGTTTCTGTATGACTCATTGTATGCCTGGGGCAGGGACAATGTATCACAAATACAGTGAGTCATGGGCTGGTTATTGTGTGGGCAAGGTGCCATAGTTCAGGGACAATGTGAGGGTGGGAAAGGACACGCCCGCCTACTGGGAGAGTACTTACTCATGGCTTAATAGTTAAAGGGACACCGCTGAATGGAGGCCCGAATTTTGTACAAATCGATGCCAATCTGGGGGCCAGGCGTTGTGTAGGTTAGTCTGAGCAGACTGGAGACTATCCTGTTGTGTAAGGTTGGAGTGGTCCACCTTTGTTATCTTGATCCAGGATTTTATTGGCGGCAACTAACCTAGGCAGAAGGAGTGGCTCAGTGAGTAAAGACACTAACTGGCACTGAGTTTGAAGCAGGTTCAATTCCCGGTGTTGGCACCTTGTGACCTTGGGCAAGTCACTTTATCTCCCTGTGCCTCCAGCACCAAAAACACAGGGCAGGGACCTGTGCCTGCAAAATGTCTCTGTAAACGCTATGTAAAACTAGCAGAACTATACAAGAACATGCTATTATTATTATTATTATTATCCTCCCCATGGAGCCTATCCCTGAAACCTGGGCCGAAGCATTCACTCAAGCTTTATGTGTGTGGGGCAATCCTGAGACTTGGACCAGGACCCATCGTTGTATTTGAAGGTAAGTTCACTGTCCCTGTGTTATATTTATTTAACAGTAGTACTCTATCTGTATCTGAATGTGACCCTGCCCCTGTGTTATATTTGTTTAACAGTTATGAATGCATCAATAAAGAAATACAAGTTGAGGATTAAATCACAGAATTCAAGTGAGTTTATTGGTGTACATGTGCACACAGGAGACAGCTTATAAACAAAGCTCTCTGACCGGTATATGGCCTACAAGATATATTTATACCCTAATACTAAAGCTCACGCCCCCTTTATGGGGTGATTTGTACGTCATAACATATACGTATAAAATGAATATGAGATCAGTTTAATAAGATAAATGTATAAGGAAAACAAAATGAATATGAGAGTCAGCTAAAATCAATATGCAAGCTCCTAAACTTTCCCCCATATATGCAGCATCCAGTGTCTCCTGTGTTTATGCATTTCTTACAGGGGTACATTGACAGTGAAACCCAACCTCTTGTCTCTTTTTCCTACCACTTTAAATGTGAAAAGTGACTGCTATCTCAAATTCCTGTTACACAGCGGCCTATCTCTATCTCAAGGTTGTCTTGTAGCTGGCGAAGGCTTAACATCAACAAATTTGCTGAGAGGGAAAACTTTTTTTCAGACCCGAGCTTCCATTTCATGCTTCCAGGAGTAAATGGAGGGCAAAGCGCACAAGCAAAAACGGAGCAGGAAGGACCCAGAATCAATAATAAATTAAAAGGACACTTTAATGTGACAAAAGACCCATCCAACGCGTTTCGAACGTCACAGCGTTCTTTTTCAAGGATAAAACACAGTGTAATGACATCCGTTAAATACCCTCTTACCTGTAAGCAGTTTCACGCCAAAAAATGGGAGCGCGATGGCGTCATGACGCAATGCGCGTCATCGCGCATGCGCAGAACGAACCGGCGCCGTTCTAAGGGCAATAACTGTCATGCAGGCAGTGTGGACATAATTGATGTGGGCAATGCATAGGACAAACTGACAATGATATTATTATACCAAACTAATGATTCAGAACAGATCGCCGTGATGTCAAAACGCAATGCGTATCATTGCGCATGCGCAAAACGGCACAGCAACGTCAATGGACACAATAGTCACAAAAATGGATTAAATCAAAACAATTAAGGATGAAAAATACTAAACCCATAAAGGGAAAAGGTACAGAAACAATAAACAGACTACTGAACCCCTTAGCTACTGTAATCTTAAAGAGAATAAAAATATAATTAAAAAATGCATATAACCACAATATATAAAAAGCTAAAAATAAGCTAATTAAAAACAAATAATTGAAATAAAGAACAGAAGTAATATAGAATAGTACTAAAATAACAGGGGGAAAAATAATAATGTTAATACAAGAAAAAAAGCCAATAAGTTTGTATATACACATATGAAGTAAACACAAACAAAACACAACAAAGTATGCTGTATATAATGTAAAGGGAAATCAAGTTTATGATCAAATATCAATGAATTGCTGAACCAAATTTTTAATAACCATAACAAAAAATATTGATATTATATTACAGAAAAGGGGCTAATTGCCAATCAATATTCAAACCCATAGGGAAGCACGTTTGGAGAATAAAAATCCAATACGCTTCCCCACGGTTCAAAAGATTGATACGATCACCTCCTCTAGGTCTACAACTGATTACTTCAATGCCCAGGAAGGAGAAATTCCTAGTACCTCCCTGACCACATTCGGAGAAGTGCTTGGAGACAGGATGATTTGTGTCTTTCAATCTTATGAGTCTTAAATGCTCTAACATCCTGACCTTAAGAGCTCTAATCGTTCTTCCCACATATCTTTTGCCGCAGCCACACGTTATGAGATATACAACAAATTGACTTTTTACAATTTATGAAATTATTGGTGTAAAATTCTTTGATATTACCTTTATGACCATCATGTGACTGCGGCAAATTATCATGGAAAAAACTTTTTGCTGGCTTGATATGTTTACAAACGCTACAGGAACCACATTTGAAAGAACCCCTGGTAATATAGGATTAATCAAGCCTGGGAGTAATTAGGTCATTTGGGGAAACATACGATCCAATTGTTCTCACTCTACGGTACACAAATGCAGGACCAGATTCAGTATATCTTTTGAGCGCAGGGTCCATAGATAGGACGTTCCAATGTTTGGAGATAATAGAATTGATTTTTCCACTTTGTTTATTAAACTGTGAAATAAAAAGTGGACATTTATTATTGGATTTTGCCGGTCTATTAGTACTGTACTTGTTCACATATTTCTCTGCATGAGCGCCAAGGTGAGAATCCCCCGTAACACAAGTGGGCAACAATGACACCCTTTCTGTATGTAGGGCACTATCAAAAGCAACATCAATATAGGATTGAGAATAACCTCTATCTGAAAACCGTTTAACAAGATCCTCAGACTGAGAAAGAAAACCACTAGGTGTAGAGCAGTTCCTTCTCAGTCTGAGGAACTGTCCTTTGGGAATGGCTTTAATCACATGAGATGGATGGCAGCTGTCCACCCTAAGAAATGTATTCCTTGAATTTAATTTCCTGTATACATCCGTTTGGATCAGTTTATCAATGTCCACAAACAATTGTAGATCCAGAAATTCAATGTGATGAGAATGAAAATTTAATGTAAATGTAAGATTATATATATTATCATTAAGATAAGAAACAAAAGAGTGAAGTGTGGTGACATCCCCTTTCCAAATAATAATTAAATCATCCACAAACCTTTTATAAAAAACATATTGTTACGAAAGGTGTTAGTGCTAGAAAATATGAAAAGTGCTTCCCACCACCCCATAAGAGATTTGCAAAGAAGGAGCAACGCTCGTGCCCATAGCAGCGCCATTAACTGTAAATGAAACTTATGATTAAAAGTGAAAAAATTGTGTGTGAGAAGAAAAAAAATAGCGTCCAAAATAAATGCCGACTGAAAGATTGAAATTTCTATGGGCATGAGCGTTGCTCCTTCTTTTGCAAATCTCTTTATGGGGTGGTGGGAAGCACTTTTCATATTTTCTAGCACTAACACCTTTCGTAACAATATTGTTTTTTATAAAAGGTTTGTGGATGATTTAATTATTATTTGGAAAGGGATGTCACCACACTCACTCTTTGTTTTCTTACTTAATGATAATATTAAACTCTTACATTTACATTACATTTTCATTCTCATCACATTGAATTTCTGGATCTACAATTGTTTGTGGACATTGATAAACTGATCCAAACGGATGTATACAGGAAATTAAATTCAAGGAATACATTTCTTAGGGTGGACAGCTGCCATCCATCTCATGTGATTAAAGCCATTCCCAAAGGACAGTTCCTCAGGCTGAGAAGGAACTGCTCTACATCTAGTAGTTTTCTTTCTCAGTCTGAGGATCTTGTTAAACGGTTTTCAGATAGAGGTTATTCTCAATCCTATATTGATGTTGCTTTTGATAGTGCCCTACATACAGAAAGGGCGTCATTGTTGCCCACTTGTGTTACGGGGGATTCTCACCTTGGCGCTCATGCAGGGAATTTTGTGCATAAGCACGGTACTAATAGACCGGCAAAATCCAATAATAAATGTCCACTTTTTATTTCACAGTTTAATAAACAAAGTGGAAAAATCAATTCTATTATCTCCAAACATTGGAATGTCCTATCTATAGACCCTGCGCTCAAAAGATATACTGAATCTGGTCCTGCATTTGTGTACCCTAGAGCGAGAACAATTGGATCGTATGTTTCCCCAAGTGACCTAATTACTCCCAGGCTTGATAAATCCTATATTACCAGGGGTTCTTTCAAATGTGGTTCCTGTAGCGTTTGTAAACCTATGAAGCCAGCAAAAAGTTTTTTTCCATGATTATTTGCCGCAGTCACATGATGGTCATAAAGGTAATATCAAAGAATTTTACATCAATAATTTCATAAATTGTAAAAAGTCAATTTGTTGTTTATCTCATAACATGTGGCTGCGGCAAAAGATATGTGGGAAGAACGATTAGAGCTCTTAAGGTCAGGATGTTAGAGCATTTAAGACTCATAAGATTGAAAGATACAAATCATCCTGTCTCCAAGCACTTCTCCGAATGTGGTCAGGGAGGTACCAGGAATTTCTCCTTCCTGGGCATTGAATTAATCAATTGTAGACCTAGAGGAGGTGATCGTATCAATCTTTTGAACCGTAGGGAAGCGTATTGGATTTTTATTCTGCAAATGCGCTTCCCTATGGGTTTGAATATTGATTGGCAATTAGCCCCTTTTCTGTAATATAATATCAATATTTTTTGTTATGGTTATTAAAAATTTGGTTCAGCAATTCATTGATATTTGATCATAAACTTAATTTCCCTTTACATTGTATACAGCATACTTTGTTGTGTTTTGTTTGTGTTTACTTCATATGTGTATATACAAACTTATTGGCTTTTTTTCTTGTATTAACATTATTATTTTTTCCCGTTATTTTAGTACTATTCTATATTACTTCTGTTCTTTATGTTAAGATGACGTGACGAAGCCGGCATCACATGGTATTTCAGCCAATCAGATCGTGGGAACCAATTCCGCACTCTGATTGGCTGAAATACCATGTGACGCCGGCCATCTTGGATTTAGTGGAGTCATCTTAAAGGCAAATGAAGCACAGACATTCTGATTGGCTGGCATCATTCCGTTTAAGTGACGTCATGTAAAAAAAAAAAAATTAAAGTCGGAACATGGTTTGAACAGCCAATCAGGTGGCTGTTAACCATTTTGAGGCTAAATGTGACGTCACAAGCCCTATTTAAGGCCGTGACGCCTCATTTGAGCCCAAGAAGACGACGAGACAACATCGGTTGGGATTTACCATGGGTTTTTTTTTGATTGACAGATGAAGATAGAAGATAAAGAAGATCAATAAATGGTGACAGATGAAGATAGAAGAAGATGATTAAAGAAAGAAAAAAGAAGATTTGGGTACCTGATCCGGATCTTCATGGCGGATGGCATCGGATGCTGTTGGAGGCCTTCAAGATACGTGAGCTTCCTGTTACCCCGGGAGTCGGAGGGCCACCGCTTCTAATGGTAAGTAATATATTGAATGTTTGTAAATGTCTCTTTTTACAGGTTTCTTCATTGGATGTGTTTTTTGATTTTTTGGGGGAGGCACATTGACTGATAATATATTAATCTGTACCACTTTAGGGTACAGATTAATACATTATTATAACAATATTTGGGGGGGCATTTGTGGCTTGGTATTGCTGTTGGTTTTTTTAATGTCAGTTTCTTATGTGGATGTGATTGTTTGTTTGTTTTTTCCTGCTTAATGGTAATAAAATGTTTGCGATTGGTGTTCGTTTGTAGTTAATGCTGTATTATGTTAGCTAATGCGTTTTATGGTTATTTCAGATATTGTTTGAATGTATTTCTTTGTCTTTTAATGTTTACATTAATTAATGTTGTAGTAATTCATTGGTTTGATTGGTTAGTGTTACTATTCATTTTGAGTTGGTTTAGGAATTAATTGGTTTCATTGGTTAATGGTTTAATTAATTCATTGTTGATGTTGTTACTGCTTGTATTCATTGGATTAGCTGGCTACTGTTTTTATTTAGGTATGCTAATGCAGTGTTTAATAATGGGCAAATAATCTATTATCCATGTCTGGATAATAGTTATTTTGCACATTATTGTACTGTATGTGTTAGGGGGGTGTATTTAGTTAGAAATAATGTTTAGTATTTTTGTAGGCACAACATTGGTACCGCAGGCCCGCGGGGACCCCGGGACGGCCGCGGGGTAAGCCGGGGACGCCTGTGCGACCCCCAGGCCTCCCGCGGGGACCCCTGTGGGGTCAGCCGGGGACACCCTGCGGCCTGTTGTATGGGTGTTGCGCATGCAAAAATGTAAAGCAAGAAATTTTTCAAAGTCCAGCTTTTTTTTGCGTCTACCTTGAGCTGAAGTGTTCTGTTGAACGCAACTTTTGCGTACGCTAAGGTTGCGTTGCTTAGTGCATACCGCTTAAGGGCAGAATTTAAAGCAAACAGGGTAACGAACGAGCAAAGTTGGACTTAGAAAAATTTCCTGAAAAAAGTCAGTTTTAGAGCATAAAGTGCCTGTTTGCGTGGCTTAGTGCATCGTGTTCAGCGCAACATCACGTTCTAAGAGCACTTTGCGCTCTAAAAACGACTTAACGGAGCTTAGTGCATGACCCCCTTAGTGCTGTTTACTTGAGACCCCCCCTATGTCACTTTCTCACAGTAGTACTCTATCTGTATCTGAATGTGATCCTGTCCCTGTGTTATATTTGTTTTTTTTCTCCAGGAATCATGGATAAAGTGTTCTTCCAGGACGCCATTATCAGCCAGAAAGCACCATAAATTTCAGATTTATTCTCATATGGTCATTGGTTCTTCCAAGATAACTACCCAAAATACAGCGCATCTGCTACCTTTATTAAGGACAATGGAAGCAGCTGGGTCAGAACACCGGCAGAGTAAGTACTGTAACTGTTTTGAGCAGTATTATACTATTAACGGTGCTGTGCTGTTGTGTGTGCTTGCTTTATTCTTGTCAACAATTGTACTGTATTTGTATCTATATTTGCAGATCCTCCCATTTGAAGCCCATAGAATTGGTGTGGCATGCTATGAAATATGTGAAGCCGAAAAACAGAGAAGAGCTTGAGAAGTGAATCCTTGATTACTGGGATAAGTATATAAGTTTTGAAACTTGCAATAATTAAATAAATCAAATAAATAATGTGTTACCGGTTGTTATTGACTAATTTGGACTGGCTACATAAATGGGATTATAGTATAACACGTACAGTAATTGTATTTTCAACTAAACAATTTTTTGCACCCTTGGGGGATGTTAAAATGTATCCTAGTGGGTTCCAGGTCCCTACAGGGAGTAAGGGGGGGATAAATCCTTTTACAGGCCCTAGTTCATGTAATGTATTTCAAGTAGCTAGTTTTAAGTAACCAATGTCATGTTGCAAGTCACCTAGAACGGTGATTGGCCAGTTCCTGTTTTCCAGAATGTGCTGGAAAGGTCACCATTTAGGAGATGACTCAGTTAGGTTAAACCCATCTCTTTTTCAGCCCAGCTACAGGGGTAAGGGAACGTTAATAAATATAAGGGATGTGGCTTCTTTATCGTCAGATTTTAAGTGGACCCATGTTGAGGGATCTCCAGGACTTATAGTCCTGTAACTAAGGGTAAACATAATTGTTTCTTGTTTTCCAATTAGGAAAAGTATCCCAGTGCAGGAGCCCGATAGACACTTCAGGAACCAGTAGCCTGCTGCAGTAGAAAGTGGTTTCTTCATATAGATGGTAATGAAGGAGACCTGGAGGAGTTGCTGGGGAATTATTGGAGAAGTTCTGGTTCTGCTTCCAGAAACAGGGATAAGATTTTAAAAAGAGTTATCCTGCCTACAAGTCTCACAATTGAGAAAACCTGGGTCCGTGTGTCTAAGTCTGTAACATGAAGCTAAGCCTGTAACAAGAACATACCCTGTAACTGGAAAACAGTCATTTTGCTACTTAAAGAATCCTGTACAATAAAGTTAAAGAAAAGTTCCTGGCGCCCAGTACTATTTTTGCTCATCATTCCAGCACTGCACTAAGTCCATCACCCTGAGAAATAAGGTAACCACCACTGAGCTTCGCCTACACACATCAGCAATGTCACTTTAGGAGATAGTGAGACACTTTGGTGTGGCCCCTCTTCTGTTGGCCGGGGGTAGAGGTGTTTTACTACTATATATTTTTGACTGTTCCAGATACAAGTTTCGGGAGCAGCAGACCACTGATGGGCTGTGAAGAGTTTGATCATATTTGACTGTTGGTTAACAAAAGGCCGGTTGATGAGTCAGATAATCGTTCTGGCTTTTAACAATGTCTGCAATCAGTGAGGCATTAGTGTTGAGCAGAAATTCTGTTGCCTACGTCACACCCAGCTTAGCCCTAATCACACTCACTGAAGGAGAGGAGCACATGAATGATTCATGCATAATGCCAGGTATTACACAATTAGTTTAATAATGTAGGCATTAAGTGAAACGGTCATTATATAAAATTATAATTATGTATAATAATGTATACATATCTCTATGCCTATACTATACTATACTAGACTAGACTATACTAGACTATACTATGCACTTGGGACCTTAGCCACTGGTATTTAACTGCAGGTGTTTTTGTTTGCTTCTAGGAACAGTCATGGTCTTGACCTTAGAAGCAGGGAGTGGGGGTACTGTGTGCAGGCTTTGTCTATGCAGTAGATAGTGTAGGCAAGTTTTGTCAGTATTGTGGCCAAATCCCACATCACCAATGTCAGCACTCAATACATGTAAATATTACACAAGATGTGGAATAAAGATGCACTCACTCGACTCGACTTCCACAGGTATGACCTCGAGTGCACGCCCAACACCTTGCTGTAGCGTCCAATATCAAAGGGGTAGACCCATCGCAGGGAAAAAAAAATGGCACTCTGGAGGTCTTTCTGTAAAGACAATAAACATGAATTGTGGGTAGTGATCGACGTTTCAATCCATAACATGGACCTTTATCAAGATACCAAACCAGTGAAGGGGTGTTGTATTAATAACTGTAAGAGTGGGCGTATTAACTTAATCTAGGCATCTACTACATTCCTAGTAACATCAAATCAGCTGCATGATTGCTAGGCAACAATGCATCAGTAGTGGTAATTAACACAGAAGTAATGGGAGTGTCAAACTTATCATTTATACAAGTGTCAAATTTTGGTGCATGAATTCACCTATGTGTAACAAACAGCACATACAAAACATTGACACAAATATATTCTGCAGACTGTGTAATGGAATTTGGACCTCACTGATACACAAATAGTAGTAAAAAAACCACGTAATGACTATATATATTTATAATGATTGAGGATATGAAAACATGTTCAGACACATACTGCTAACTAGGGAACTGACATTAAAGTGGAAAAGCCATGTCAACGTAACTAGATCAACATACTGCAATTCAACCACACTGGTGTTACATAAAACGCTAAGAGCAGGGGAGTAGAAGCACACAACTCTAATAGTGTTAAACATTTTAATAGGAGGCAATAACAGGTAACAAGTAGTTTAATTACCAGATGTATACTAGAAAAGAGCATAAAGTGGTTTTGAGGTTGCCCCTGCGCGATCTGAGGCGTCTAGTGATCTCCCAGCGTCTTGCTCCACGCTGTCTGTTGCCTGGGTGATGTTAGTTCCACCAGCGTCCTCGCGTTCGTGCAGCATCACTTCCGGTCGGGTGACATCACTTTTCGGGTTCCTCTGATCGCGCATTCAGAGCATGCACAGTGGCTGTATCAGCAAGCAGCTGATAGCCGGATAGCTGCATCTGTCTCCGATGGATGTTTACCAGCACTCAGAGCTTCCACTTTTCCTCTAATTAGATCTACGCGTTTCACAAGACTGTTCTTGACTACTCCTGACGAAGCAAGAACAGTATTGCGAAACGCGTAGAGCAACATGTTAAACAGAACTGTATCAGACGGTGTACACACATTTTCATTCCCCCGTAGAGAAGTCATTCAAAGTGTATTGTATCACCTTTTTACTAAAGTGCTGTACAGTACCTTAAAATATAACAGCTTGGCTAACTCCCCTTGTCAGAAAGCAGAACCTCATTCTGTGTCTAGCAGGTAGCCGACACTACCCGATAAAGTGCAAAATACCCTGGCGCTAATTTTTATTTTTTAACATGATCTATTTTAAAAATAGCTCCTCATTATGGTTCAATGTAAAATGTTTTGGGACACTATGGGTCATCGCCTCCTTTCTTATGTTCCCAATGTGCTGCAGTATGCGGACATGCACAGGTCTAGTGGTGCGTCCGACATTCTGCCGCCCACACGGGCACTCCAAAAGGTAAATGACGTTGCTCGTTTTGCAGTTAGAAAATGGTTCATTATTAAAAACTTCCCCTGTTTTGGATGATTCGAAACATAACTTTTCATTGGACCCATGATTACAGGCCGTACAGGAATAACGTTTTTTAAAAAAGGCCCTTAGGTTTTTTGGGTGTCCAACTCTCTTTTTTTTTCTTGTATATTATTGAAGGCAAGTTTATTCTTCAGGATGTTCATAGATTGAAATGTAATGGGGACCCCCTCAAATCTAAAATATCGAGTGATAGAGAGCATCCAGAAGAATTGGAGAGGAGGTGACCTTGTACGGATCTTATCACAGAAGGAAAACCTTTCTGATTTTTACATTAAAAACACATACCCGATGGGTTAAATGCTGAAATTGAAACTGGATTTTTAAAAATATTTGAAAGCATTTTTATTCCTGTTTATCCTTTTTAACTTTATGTATATTTATATGTATATTTGCCACTTTAAAGTTTGTGTAATTAATGATGTCGTTTTAATATTTGCGACACTAATTATGTTTTTTTTATATCACTCTTATCTCTCATTTCTTTTCCCACATTAAATATTTATGCTGTTTGTCTGAGTTATCTATATTATTATTCATGCTTACATGCGAGTATTTATATAATTAGCTTGCTATTTTGCACTAAATATATGTTTTGTATCTGAAGCAATTCTTAAATTGATATTAGTTCTGTTATTTATGTGATTCATGCATATACAATTAGCTATATTTTATTGAATTTGTAATAATCTTATCTGAAGTAACTCCCAAATTGATACTAGTTCTGTGCTATCTTAAGTACACTTATATTGAACATGTTTTTAGAATGTGTTGATTTTATATAAATACTAATAAATTATTGTATGTAATTAGGATGGTAATTTGCCATTAGTGAGAAGGATATATATATATAATCCAAAAAACAACTGGCACTCCACTTGAAAGTAAACAAAGTTTGGTGCTTATCCCATAACACAATAATAGACCATACGATACCGGTTGAAGCACGAGATCAAGGGACAGCACACAGGTAAGTTGATCACAAGTTCTTTGTATTGAAAAAAAGACACAAAAACCGACGTTTCAGTACCCCAGCGGGACCTTTCTCACCACCATGTGGCAGAGTTAATTAATTATAATTTAGGTGCTATTCTTTGCGTATCCGCCAGGTGGCAGAAATAAATTAATTAATTGGATTGAATTGGAATGTGTACAGTACTTAGCTACTTTGTAAGGGTGCAGGTGTTTAAAACAGATACCAGTAGCACCCACGTCTATACTGGTGCACATACTTACAGTGGCCCATTGTGAATTGACCTTGATTTTTCGAAGACGTTATCAAATTAGGCGTTCTTAATAAAAAGCATTAAATACTCAATGCGTGCCTTTTTTTTTTAACATTCTTTCCTTCCCCGCACAATTGCTGAGTGGACATTATGGCCACACCACAGACGTATAAAAAACCTGACTGTAGTTATGCGTTTTTAATATATTCAGCAATTAATGCTGCAGCAGAAAAGATGGCGACTGTATCTGAAATATACGAATATTTAATTTCGAACTACGATTTTTACAAGTTTTCATCTGACATTCATGGGTGGAAGCGTGCGATAATAAAAACTTTAAGTAACGATCAGTGTTTTTTTCGCATTGCCCCTCCTGCCAGAGAGATTTGCGGGTATTGGTGTGTCATGCCAGAATTTCACAGCATGTTTGATCATGGCAATTTCAAAAGAAGAAAGGTCGGTTTTAACCCATATAAAATTTGTCAATCCCAATCCAGCAATGTGCCGGCAACAGAACCAGCACCGGCTGGTCTGACCGTCAGTGATAACCTGGTGAACGGCAATCCTTTGTACCTGTTCCCGCCAGAATACCAGGAAAATTTCCAGCCTGAGCATGATTTCGCGTACCAGCAAGCTTGCATTTACCAGTACCATTTTAAGTAGGAAGGGGGGTCATTCCTGCTCAACCTTAATATCCATCATTAAATAGTTGTAGTGGCGGTGCAATGGGAAGAAATCGATATATTTCCAAAAAAGGTGTTCGAGAGATGATCACCAAAAAAGATTCACAGTTAAGTTGCACTCAGCCTATTGTTTATTTTTCCTTATCCTTAAAACAGTGGTGTCTGAGGTTACTTATATTTCAAAAAAACCCCAAGGAGATAAGTACAAAGGGAAATACTAACATTAAAAATCATTTTATTAAACTCATCTATCAAAAATAAACCCAAATAAACTTACTTATTAAAATTCTTGCTTCTCTTTTTACACAGTATGTGCTAATGGTTACACACAACATTGATAATTATATCTTAGGTATGTGGTTATCACACAGTCTACAGACGCTAGTATAAATCAGAAGTGAAGCACACTTAATCCTAGGTTTAATCACCTCCAGTTGTACAAGAGTATCAGTCGCACAAAGTATCAATCTATGAAATGGAATACTTTTCTCAATGGTGGATGGTTACTATTGTAACACTGCTAGTTGCAAACACAGCAATGTCAGAACACAGTTATTCTTACAGAGGTAAGTATCAGTGTATATTAAACAACAAACAGGAAGCGCTATATGAGTTAGGATCAGCCCAGCCCCACTTTATGTTGAAAACCACATATGAAATTAGCATAAAAATTGCATGAATAATTACACAAAAATATATAAAATAAATAGCACAAGTCCTCTCCAGAGAGAAATTGTCCAGGTGTGTGGATACAAGTTAATGCCCCTGTCTGATAGGACAGACTCGGGCAAGAGTGGCCTGTGAAAGTGAAAATCCAGAATGGTACAGTAGGATGGAAACGCTACCAACTGTGCAGGTATTGAAGTGTGTGAAATGGGAAGGTGCCGTAGCATCAAATGGGGAAAGCGCTCACCCACAGACTTCACCACTTCCCTTTGTGCTCCTTTTTCTTTTCCTCCTTCCCACACTTTTTTGCAAAACACCGCTCCACAGCTCTCCTCGCTCCGCACACCGCGATGGAACTGCTTGCCAGGGCGCCGGGTTTCCGGTATGACGTCACGGCCGACGTGACGCACCAACCCTTCCCGCCGTTGCCTGGAACTACACGACGCACAGGGGCTGAAGCCAAATCTAACACACCCCACACAGCTTCAGAATCTTCACAGCCTCCGCATATACTCTCCAAGGGACTCCACGTAAAACACCCAGGACTGTGCAGATGAGACGGGATGCACAGAGCTGTAACCCCTCAAAGCTCCTCCTCCTGCGCGTTCAGCACGTGACGTTTCTTTCACATTATCAGTGTATATTGTGTATTGTGTAGACTGTGAACTCGCTCTGTAGGGCAGTCAGGTGACGCGAACACTGATAACGTCAGCCGTCACGGAGGAACTTGCTTCACACAGCATGCTTAACAGCCACTAGACGCTGATGCAGAGACACGGAGTTAACAGGTTGTATATACCTCTATCCAATTACAGTGTGATAATGCCACTAAGCTTTACTCTAACCCAGCACTAAGTGATATATACACAGGGTACTTTACCCAGTATGAAAAGGTAACTGAGTGGTTTATAATTACAGTGTTTTTGAAGTGCATTACTGACTCATAGAAGTACCTGACCTGGGTTAAAACACTGGTGCTATTATTGTATGCATATATGTGTTGATAAGGCATTTACCCTTTGCTTTATCCATGTGAGATCAAACCACATTTGTACTATACTCTGTCTATTGGAATAAGCACATATAGCTAAGACATAAGTATGAGAATTAAATATATATAATTCTTAGTAGGGCTGTTTGACCTTTAGGGCAGCCTACCCAGCTAGCTCACAGTCCTACACGATACCATATCCAAACGTAACATCTGGTGTTAATATTGTATATGTGCTTATAAGGCATTACCCCTTGTTTAAAACCCGTGTAAAATCAGAGCCGCATTTTATCCTGTTCATGGATACTAATTACTAGCTAAGACAGCAAAAATTCTTAGTAAGGCTGCATTGACCCTAGGGGCACCTACAGAGCGAGTTCACAGTCCTACACAATACACAATATACACTGAGAAACTTACCTTCTGTAAGGAATAACTGTGTTCTGACTATTGCTGTGTTTTCAACTTAGCAGTGTTACAATAGTAACCATCCACCATTGAGAAAGTATTCAATTTCATAATTGATACTTTGTGCGACTGATACTCTGTACAACTGAAGATGATAAACCTAGGATTAAGGTGCTTCACTTCTGCATACTAGCGTCTGTAAACTGTGTGATAACCAAACGACTAGATTAATTATCACTGGTGTAACAATTAGCACATACTGGTGTAAAAAAGAGAAGCAAGAATTTTAATAAGTATAGTTTATTTGGGTTTATTTTTGATAGATGAGTTTAATAAAATGATTTTAAATGTTAGTATTTCCCTATGTACTTATCTCCTTGGGTTTTTTTGAAATATAAGTAACCTTAAGACACCTCTGTTTATTATAAGGAAAAATAAACAATAGGCTGAGTGCAACTTAACTGGGAATCTTTTTTGGTGATCATCTCTCGAACACCTTTTTTGGAAATTTACCAGTACCAACAAGATTACCAGCTTCATCAGCTGTCAACTACAAGTGTAGTAGGCCAGCTGTCACCTGTCAACTATAATGCAGACTTGAGGAGTCACAGTGAGTCATCACCACCCGTTTGGCAAAGTTTATAATGAAGGTAAATACAGTATACATTTATGTACTACACTGTATTACACTATACTGTACTGTAAATGATACTGTAGTCTTAAGTTTGGAGCTGCAGTTCAAGCTGCCTTGTGTCAAAATGTTTTTTTTAAACAATACTGTACGTATTTGACAGTACAGTACTGTACTGAACTGTATGTGCATCAATACTGTACTGTATGCGAGTTGAGGGGATGTTTCTCTGTTGAGTGCACTTTGAAGAATGATTTGATTGGCCGCTGAAGTACGTGACACTGCTGCAGCTTAAAAATGTAGGGAGAGAGAGGGTGGGGCTCAAGAGTCAGAACCAATCAGAAGTTGCTTGAACGGCTACGTTAATTCCCAATGACGCGACTTGACGCCTGCACAATACCAGTAATAATAGCATATTTGTTTGTTTTTCCCCAGAAACGAAACTTTGACATCAAGCGGAAAAAGACAAAAGAAGGGATTTGGATGGACCTCTAATATCGCTTTTTTTTAAAGTTGCTTGCGCATTGTTTGCCAAACCTGATACTGTACAGTACTGTATGCTGCTGTTTTAATATTCAATTCTTTTTTTTACATTGTACAGTACTGTCATCATCACTACTGTTTTACAGTACTGTACGTTGCATTGCGCAACTTTTCTTATGAACACCAAAAATAAAAATGTATATCTTTTATTCTATACTGTATGTATTATGTAATATTCAATGCTCATTTGGCCTTATTTTTTTTTTAAATAACCGTTAAGAGAAATGCCCATTCATTACATTACTGTACTGTATGTGAAGTGCGATGCTTTGTTGAACTGTTCATAAGACTTTCAGGTCTGCAATAGGGGGTCGGTCAAAAAATACATTTTATTTTTTAATGCATAATACAAAAATACAGTAGCTCTGGTCTTTCTCTTGGTTATGGCATTGCGAGATGGGGGGGAGAGAGGGGGCTGCAGCTCTGAAAATACAGTAGAAAGAAACAATTACTGGTAATTGCTGATAATAATTTTTAAACAATAACAATATTTTCAAAGATTTTTTTTATAACATTTTTTAAAACGAATTTCTATACAGTAACTACTGAGAGAGGGTGGGAGAGGCGGGTTTGTGTAAGATACAGGTTGGTTTGTACATGAACACAGTACTACTGTATAATCTTACACTTCCCCCCCTCCCCCCTTCCTTTTTTCACTGCTCCTGCTGCTGGTCTGAAAATGACAATAAACAATTACTGCAGACATGGTTAGTTTGAGTGGCATACAGTACTTACTGTACAGTTCCTGTATCATACTTACCTGTGCCTGAATAACAGAAAAAAATGATTAAACAATAACAATATTTAAAAAAAAAAAACATTTAAAAACACTTTTTTTTTTGGCACAATCGAATTTCCATGATGATTAAACACATAAAACACATTTTTTTTTTTGGATGGCAAACTTTTGCTCTACTGTAGAGTTTGTGAAAGTCGTTAGCAAAAGGGGTGCCCCTCCAAGCACGAGTCCTTGGATGCCTCAACAGGCCATTTATGGTGTCTCTCACAGCTCTCATAACTGTAGGGGTGACACGAAAATAACGCTCCACTTCATTCAAAATGGTCTTTCTTAAATTTTCTGGCAGAGCCTTCTTTTTTTTATTTCCTTCATAATTTACACTGTGGGTCCAACCGCTGTACATCTCAAAACTGACATGGTGTTAAAAGATGGACAGGGCAAATTTATGGGCTACACCAGCACATCCAGTCTTGTATTTCTCCCGGTCGTGCTGGGTCAGGTCGGTCAAGATGATGTCCGGCAGCGTTAGAATCCTGGGTGCTGGTGTACTTCTGGCAGTGGGCGGGGGTAGGTGGGGTGGGAGGATGCTTTCCTCCTGTCATGGCCTTACCGGGGTTGGCACCTCATCCTCAAAGGCATACAGGCACACGTCTTCTGATGGATGGGGTGAGCGTGGGGGGCTTGGTGAGGGAAACGTGAAGGTCACATCATGCAGACGACCCTCCTGCTCCTGCATCGGACATACTTGTATAGGGACAGGAACTCACAGCAAATAATACATCCCCACAATGTTCCTTTCCATCTTCTCCATGTTCCTTTCCATCTTCTCCATGTTCCTTTCCATTTTCTCCATGTTACTTTCCATCTTCTCCATGCGCATATCCATATTCAACATGGTCTCCAAAAGAAGATCTACCTTTTGCTCCGTGCTGTAGACATCTGCGTAGGTGGATGGTGGAGGAGGTCACCAGGGGGTTGCCAGGAGAACAACGTCGAGGATGGGATGTGGAGCAGGTGAGCCGGGGGTTGCCAGGACAGCAGCCTCAAGGATGGGTTGTGGAGCAGGTGAGCGGGGGGGTGCAAGGAGAGGATTGGGACTCCACTTGACTTGCACTGTGCTAAGGGAACCGATTTTCTTCTTAACAAAATAAGGCCATGGGGTCGTCACCTTTGGAGCCTTCGGAACATTTTCTTTATTCTGCTTTGGTTGTCGCTTAGGTTTTGACTGGGAACAGCTTCCGCCTTTCGCTTGACTGGCATGGCAGAAGGAGATATGGTGGAGCATCAAACATAAAGGACCATCTGGTGCACAGTCACTTTACAGTGGGAAACAACAGAAAAAATACAACTTGGTTACGTATCAAAGGCTCGTACAAGTGCCATAATTGTAAGGCTTGTAGCTACGTTAAGGAAAGTAAGATGTTTACCAATACTGACAACAGCAAAACGTATAACGTCAAACATTTTATCAACTGCAAAAGCAGTGGGATCATCTATTTGATAACTTGTATGTGCGGGAAGAAATATGTTGGAAAGACAAAACGAGAACTGCGTAGACGCATCCTGGAACATATGGGATCCATAAGGAATGCTCTGGATACCCCCGTCTCACGCCACGTTAGAGAACACCATGCAGGAAAACTGGATACACTGCATTTCCAGGGCATAGACCATGTTCCCCCTAGCATTCGCAGGGGGAACTGGGATAAGAAACTCTTGCAGCGTGAGGCCAGATGGATTTATTTGCTTAACACCCATTATCCATCTGGTCTAAATGAAGGTTTTGTCTTTAACTCCTTCCTGTAAACACCTTGTTACTCAAGGCTCTGCTCAGTAACAACATACTCATTGAAATTCCATCTTGTTTTATTGTTTTTTGCACACCACCTGTGTATTTACTAAGGTCAGAATAAGATGCAGTACCTATGCATCACCACCAACCGGCATCAGGCGTCTCACGATCGCCATGGTTACCACCGGGTATAAAGAAGCGATCAGGAACGCAGTAACGCCCACCCCGGATGAAGTCACAGGAAGTGACGAAACATGCGGCATGTCGGGTCTTTTGCCGACTTTTTAACTGACTCTGTCAGCTATCTCTAGCAGCTCTCTGAGAGCCCAGTTCTCCTACTTAGCAGCATTGCATTGTTACACCCAATTAAAGAGGTGTCAGTACTGCCGCAGGGCAGTACCTACTTTCTGGGTTACATCCACTATCAACGTATACAATCACCTCTTTTTATGCTGTTAGTGCTCCCACAGTGCTCCCACAGGGCTATATCTACACTCCTGTTTTGGCTGAAGTGCACGAGTAATCATAGCACATCGCGCTATATATGCGCTATAAACAGCTGTTTAACTTCCGCCCAGAGTGTATGGGATTTTCCGTTTATAAACACCGCTACAGCTAACAGCCTTTCTGCTATGTGGGTATAACTTCACCCAACTCAATATATTTGAACTGTGTCCCTCTCTCACACCACTGTCTTTATATATCGTATACCATAAGCACAGCACTGTCCAGGCGCATGCGCTTTCTCCTCCCCTAGGGGTATTACTAGAGCTCTTCTATCTCTGTACTGCACCGACACACTTTATTCGAGCAAATACCCGGTATGTACCTGGCAGATACCTGGAATGCGCCACTCCTCACCTCTGACAAGCCCCGTTGCATTTGCCTTCCCAGCCTGGGTTCATGCCTGGCTGACGGGCGGCTGATCTGTTACATGATAATGATTAGGATTTAATAGGCTGCAATGCTTCGCGTGTCTACCAGATGGCATAAATTCATGAATTGTAATGCAGTATATATATATATACTGTGCAGTATTGCAGCCAGGGGGAATAAAATGCTTCAATCCCTGCTTGGAAAATAACTCAATGCACTCGGGCAGAAAACAGTCACAAACCTCAATACAGTAGAAAGGTGGGATAAATCCCAAAAAGCGGCGCTCCAGCGAATGAGATACAGCAAAGTTGTTATATGTAGATATTCAAAGTATGGAGATAACTATTGTAATAGTTTTGGTATTGGACCCAGTGCATTAGCAGTAGAATGTAATCAATAGTTGTCTTATAGTGAGGGACTGTTTAATGCCTATTGGCACCTCACAAGACAAAAAACCTCTTACCTGCTGCACTGTAGTGGTCTACAAGTCCCTCTTGAATCCATGTGTAGGGAATTACAATACTCACTGGTTGTTCACTCCATGGTGCGTGCGTCACGCAGAGTAGGTACAGGAGAGCTTAAAATCCAAAGATTTGCAGCGGAGCACAGCTGAGGAATGGGGCCAGCACCAGCAGTGGAAGGGTTAAAAATGAATTTATTTAAAGCATGGTTTTAACACAGAGGGGAGACAAAACAAACTCTGACGCGTTTCAGGCTATGCAGCCCTTTGTCAAAGAGTACCTCAATACACCCGGGTATACCCGAATTCGTGGGACTAGCCAAGCTCGAATAAAGTGTGTCGCCAGTGTATGTGACGCATGCGCAGCTCGGATCACACGAGGATTACTTGGCATGTTGCCTCTTGGCATTTAAACATTAGACAATAACTACTAGCTACATTAATGTCCTACACCACCACTGTACCCAGCACACTATACCCAGTGCTTTATGTGCCCGCCACTTACCTCTGCACCAGCCGCGGAGAACTGCCAGGATAGTACGCGGCTTCGGCGCATGCGCAGCTCAGGTCCATAAGAATATCCCAGGGACACACTGAGCTCTGCGTACGACGCATGCGCGGACTAACATACTCCGTGGATATACTGTATAGACACAGTGTGACTACTTTCTGAGTCCCCGAGGGAAATGATATTTTGGTTTTACTAATACCCTCTCTACAAATACTATTTTAGGAGCACCTATCTTACCGCTCATCACTAAGATTACCCTATGTACTAGCTATTTGAGGAGCACCCCTACCTGTACATCTATGAATGTGTATATGACAGGACTATATACTTAAACAGGGCCACTTAACACCACCTCGGTCTATAGGCATTATTAGAATCAATATTATACAATATCACAGATTTTGGAGAATTAGTCTCTGTTTCTGCCTACTGATTCTTTTACGAACGATCCTATCACAACTCAGCCCTAGGTGTTTGTTATCTCTGTTCGTGGACAGAGCTGTCTGATTACCTATTACCTTGATCACATACTCCATTATCTACTGTACACCTCCAGTAGAAATCACAGGGTATTACCATAAGTGATCGTACTTACTATATCCATTCCATACCTGACCACATATACTTACCTGTACTACAGAGCATGTGACTTGCAGGACAATAGGTACCCTATGTAGTCATGATACTACCTAGACCAGAACTCAAGAGCTCAGCGAGGGGCTTGACGGAGTTGTATAGACATCACTGTCTATCTTTTAGTTTAGTATATGGTATTGCACTATATACTTTTTAATTACACATTTACACTGTTGATTAATAAAGTTTACACTACTCACTACATCTACCCCTGACCATCTATACTGTAAAGGTCTGCGGTGCGCCTATAAGGGGATCCTTCAGTGTGCCTTCTTTGGTACACATCCCTTTCTGGCATGGCAGAAGCAAGCTTGTTCCTGCGTCCGTAGAATCGGGGTCGATCCATGGAAACAGATGGACGAATGCACAATGCAGTATCTGGACAAGAGCAAGTTCAGATAGAGATCAGTGTGTGAGAGTCTATGCAATTTGTCTCACCTTTTATTTAAAAAATTTCGCGGGCATGGACACGAGGTGCAGGTGTTAAAAGTGGGCGTACTGTGTACTAATCCTGTCAAGTGACGTTGAGGCACATTAAATTAAAGTATAAATACACCAACCATTTTGTGTATTCAATGCACATTCAAAACACATCAAATTCACATAGGATTGCTCTGTGTGTGCTCGTATTTTTTTTCTAACAGCAGCGATGCCAAATAAAAGGATTTCAAAAGATCTCAGCTTGAGAATAAAGGATATGTACCAGAATGGACACGGCATTGCACAGATCCAACGCTGGTTAGTTGCTTTGGACCTCGGTTTAGCAAAAAGCACTGTTAGTTATCATGCTCATGGGAAGGCCAAAAACGTCAAAAGAAATCCGACCGTCACTACTGAGTAAGTACAATACTACTTATTTTATTAATATCTACAGTACATTTCGACTGTACAGTATAACATTTTTGCCATTCTTACAATCAGTCACTAGCTTTTTAATTCTACACTACAGTAATGTACTGTATTCTGTACTTTAGGAGGGGGTGTGATAGTGTAATCATTTCAAAAGATTCTGTTTACTTTGAACTAATAATCCTGCAGTTACTGTTCACACACACACACACACACACACACACACACACACACACACACACCACACACCCACACACACACACACACACACACACACACACACACACACACACACACACACACTATCAACAGCTTTTATGCCTGTGATTGGTCACGATGGGTGGTAGGAGTGACTGTGTGTGTGACTGTGATATTCATACTGTATACTGTAGCGCCCAAAGTGTACTCACAGTACAATAAGTGCAGCAACAAAATCAGACAATAGGAAATCTGTGCGCTATTAGGCTGCTTAATTTGCCTACTGTAACAAATGTTTCTGTTTTTCTTTACACTGTAGGGCGACAACTCATCTGGTGGACCGAATAAGTGAAGCGAATGATGAGACGTGTGCCACAAGGGTAAAGAATACACTAGAGGCAACTCATAAAATCAAAGCATCTGAGACCAGTATCAGGCTGATGAGACGGAAATTGGGATGGAAATATGGGCGTTTTAAGTAAGTACAGTATACGTCACCCATGTTTTTCTCTTTTTTGTCTACTGCTTTTCCTTTTTCCACTATGGTTGTTATTCCCCACCTCCCTCCCTCCCTCTCCAGACTTGTGATTTCTTGTTTAGCCCTCTATTTTCATGTCAGGCTCCCTCCTAGCCTACTGTACAATAGGGTTGGCCTACTTTATGTACAGTAATGCATACAGTATACTGTATTGTTTCACTACATTACTGTTTGTTTTCTAAAGATGTCTTTGACTTATCTGGGAAACATCCTACAGTATCTCCAGGTGTGTCAGTTAGTGCTCCAGAGAGGAGCTACTGTAGGTATTTTGTTTTGTTCTTGTTTTTGCTTTGTGCACTTTGACAATAAACCTGATAAACGAATCCTACATTTCCTGCCTTTCATGTGAGAGGAAATGTCCTGAAAGTGGCGGAGTTATCACAATACATACAGATGTAGCGCCCACTACACCAATGTCCTGACATTAGCCGTGTACTAGCGGGTGCAATAACGCCTGCTACATCTGTATGTTTCTCACTTATTCTTTCCTTGCTGTATCATTCTTGTTCCTTGTTTAAGAAACATTTGTCCTATCTGGCATCTTAAAAATATGGAGAGGGAGAAGGAGCGGCTCAGTGAGTAAAGACACTGACTGGCACTGAGCTTGAAGCAGGGGACAGTAGTAGAAAGAAATACCCTGGCGCTACCTCTAAATATAATATACTGTAGGTGGGGAAATAGAAATCTGGAATTACAACCTTAAAAACTCATACAGTTCCCCTCCGCTTCTTGGTCTCTTCCTGTGACTCAAACCCCAAAAGGATCTATCCAGGATCCTTAACGGTGTAGGGATACAAAAGGAAAAAAGGGGGAGCACAGGTTGAGGGGTAAATAGGAATAGCAAATTAGGTTCAGGTATGTTAGTCCCTGAAACAAATGACGTGGGGATATTGAAGTGTATAATACCATAAACACTTACACGGCCTTGTGCAAATGCTGTCGCATCAAGGTTTCTTTTGGTCTTCTTCGTTTTTCTTGTGTTGTTTTTCTTCTTTCTCGGTCTGTGCACTTCTACGTCTGGCTCCTTGATGCGGTGTCACCCTCGGAATAAATGAATAGATGAATATTAGGAGATGATAAATAACAATAACAGAACTCTGACTCCAAAGGGATACAAAAAGCAGAAAAGACTGCAGTCACTCACACGGACACGTGTGAGTGTAGTCTTGGGGGAGGTTTCTTTACCCTCTGCATACACAAAAGTCTCTCAAATGAAGATACTTTATTACACTGAATAAACGGTGGGAATTGGAAGTAAAAATAATAACAAAATACTATTACTCACACTTGGATTGGTATCTTGATGTTCCTCCTGCGAACTCCAATAAATAATCCAAACCTAGGAGATTCCTACCACGGGATGATATGGACAAGGATAAGACTCTTACACTAAGTGAAAGGCCATGGTCTTTATTAAAAAACTAAGTGAAACAATAAAACAATATAAAGTGCTTAAAACTAAAAAGTTATAGGCACTACAAACGGGTAACAGCCAATCCTTTAGGAAGATAGTACAGGGCGCGTGGTGCGCAGCTAACTGTGTCCGCGTCCGGATACAGTGCTGTGCCTCCGTTGTCCCACTCCGGACGGTAGCCGTGCAGGTTAAAAAAACTAGGGGGTTTCGAGCTACGCGTTTCGCCCTTTCTTGGGCTTCGTCAGGCTCCGTAGATAGGAAGGATATGGCTCGTGATGATGTATATACTTTGACTGACCAATCCCCTATACCCCACAATCGTCTGCCATCTGGTCTGTGATTTAAGCTAATACGCATCAAATACAAACTCTCATAAGAGAGAGATAAACCTCTTGGTTATCTGCATGATTAACCCCTTATCTAAATCAAAACTAATAGTTAAATAATGAATTGTTAAAAAATTAAAAATGCTTTAAAATAAATATCCAATAGTGATACATAGTAGGCTGTGTAATATACACATTTAACATTAAAATCCTAATGTGCTGTACAATATGAGAAAGTTTGGGCACAGTGGCCTTATAATTAAAGAGATTAAAAATGAGATATGGTTTCCCCGTTCCTATCCCGTCTCTCCCCTCTTCTTCTGTTTTTCTCTCTTTTCCCCCTCTTTCTCTCTGTCTATCCTTTACAGTACTAATATAAGGGGTTTGATCTAAGATCCTCCTATAACTGTTAATTCTCCCGGACGGGGATCTACATAATAGAATCTAAATGCATAGGAGGTTACAAAATACTAGGAGCAGATCGACTCTTCTTGATCAATCAACTTTGAGATGCTTCGGGTTGTTCACTTTTAAATGTATATGTTAATTAAGTTTAATGTCTATAAACAACCATGTGATGTGAATGTACCCCTGTCAGAAAACAATAAAAATGTTTGAAACAAAAAAAAAATCCTAATGTGCTAAACATGTGAATGTTCCTAACAATTTATACATATAAACGAAAATAGAAATTCTATAGCGACATGACTTAATGCTGAACATTGTTATTGGTATTAAAACTAAATCCAATAACATGCAATGTGATAGACATAAGTGATAAATAACTATACAAAGATAAATCCTTGAAGCAGGGGAGCCTGGTTCAATTCCCGGTGTCGGCTCCTTGTGACCTTGGGTAAGTCACTTTATCTCCCTGTGCCTCAGGCACCAAAAACATAGATTGTAAGCTCCACGGGACAGGGACCTGTGCCTGCAAAATGTCTCTGTAAAGCGCTATGTAAAAACTAGCAGCGCTATACAAGAACATGCTAGTATTATTATTATTATTATTATTATTATTATGTGAGTTAGGAATCTATCTTGCTTTATTAATTTCCATTTTGTATGAAACTTGGGATGATTAATGTCTTCTGCTTTGAATAGTATATGGTCATGGTTTGGAATCAAAGGTTAGTTAAATAGTTAGTTAGTTAGTTAGTAGTAAAAGACAAACAATAGAGATCGGTCTTAAAAGATTAGGAACATAGTTAATCCTATAGTTAGTGACAGAACAAATAGTGTTTTCTAAATCAAAGTAAATAAATGAAGAAACAGTGTTCTAATGTTGATGATTGATTAAGAAGATTAGGCTGACAGTGAGGAAAAAAAAGGTGATTGCTATGTTAAGACTGGTTATGGAAAAGGTATAAAGATTGTATTTGGATTTATAGAATTCAGAATCATTTAACAACCCCAAGCTAAGAACAAACACGCTAAGGATTCTCCACTCTATAAGTAAATTGTATATGCCCAATAAAATTATTTCCGTGGGTCTTAGAACATGTTTGTTAATTCGTCTACCATTGTTCCAACACTCTGACTGTGACAAGACTGTGTCAGCGCAAATATTTTGTATCCCCTTGGGATCAGGCGTACTCCGCAGAGAGCAGAATCATCCTTCGGTGGACAGCCCTGACTGAGCACCGTGCTGGTGGAACCAGACGTCGCCTAGGAGGTCGTCGGATCCTTTTCGAAGATCCTTTGAACGCCCAGGTGCAGCCGTACTGGGCAGGTATTGTAAATTAAGTGCACCAACTACAGAGTACTCACACATAGTGGCAGCGCTGACTTTGGGACAAGGATTATACTGTGGACATGGTGTGGGGGTACACGGTGGTGGGCACAAGGTTTACACTTCTAAGTGGGAGTTAATGACATTTGGGACTTTGGTACATGGTGTGGGGAATAGTGTCATAGACAGACAATGCCACTGTTATTATTGCTGATGTGTATTGTGTTATGTTGTTGCTGCATATAGTAAACTGTTATACTTATACTACTGTGTATGTGGTTACTATATGTGTTTCCTGTGTGGAGTATATTCTACACTCCTAGAATCCTACATAGGTGGAGGCGCTGTAAGGAAGATCGTTCCAGAGGATTCACCCCAGGCTCTCACTAGCGGAGGCTCAGGCCTCCTGTGAACCTGCAGGTATACGCACCACACCTGGTAACATATAGATTCCCCCTCACATGCACACTATATGCGATAGGGGTAGGGGGAATACCCGTTACATTTGGAGGCGCTGCTGAGATCAGACCTGGGGTGCCCTGTTCAAATTAAAGCTGTACGTCATAGAAGATCAGCAACATGTTAACTCCCTCCCGGCAGGAGGTCCATGCTTGGGCCTTCACGGTCCGGAAACCACCCAGTTACGTAGAGGCAGTAGGGAATGTCCCCGTGTTAGTAGCGGAAAGTGACATCCAGGACTCCCTGAGGCAGCTCCTGGGCCTAGATAAAGTAAGGTACCGGGGCAGAGTGTACGACTCTACTTTCCATTGGAGCACCATACTATTCACTGTGAGGCAGGACATATGCCAGGAGATGGCTGCAGTCACCCTATCAGCCCCCGAGGCCCCGCAAGAAGGCTACCCCCTTATATACTCGGACTTACCAAAAATACGGACAATGTTTTCATCAGCAGACCCTATCCAGACCCCCAGGTTCAAGATGAACCGTCCACCAGTACCTGGTCACCTACCGCACTGGTGTCCAGTACCCCATACAGGGTAGACCCTCACCCGCCCAAAGTCTCCTTTACTCCAAGCGCTTTCACCAGAGCTACTAGTTGGGCTGAAAGTCCGACCCCTTCACCAGCCCCCACTCCCTGTGGGATGAACCTCCGGCCTATCAGAGACAGTCGTGTAACTAACAAAGGCTCAGAAATGGGGGTGACCATGCCGCAATTCGTAGAGGCCATTACCATGGCATCCCAGTCACAAAACTACCGTAAACTCAAAGCCTTCTCTGGAGTACTTCCGACACCACAGGGGGAAAAAGGGATAGACTCTTGGAGGGAGAATACGTTAAAAGTAGTAGAGGAATGGTTGTGCACTGACGCAGTGAAAAGACAGCGCATCATGGAATGTCTTAGGCCACCAGCTTCTACCATTGTAGCCATCCACAGGGAACTACACCCAGATCTGACGCCGCTGGAAATGGTGGGATTTTTGCTGGAAGCATACGGGTTGGCGGAAGATGAAGGAGCTATCTGGATGAGGTACTATAATCTCTATCAGAAAGAGGGGGAAGATTTGTCGGCATTCATACACCGTCTGCAACTGGTCTTAGGAATCCTACTCAATTGTAAGTTGATCCCTGCCTCTGGGATGGATGAGGCACTTCATAAACAGTATCTGCAGGATCAAGCCCCAATCACCCCATAGCCAATGTGATACGCAGCAAACTAATGGAAGGGAGTCCTCCTATGTTCACCGGTTTGTTGCGCCAGGTGAAAGTCCATGAAGCACATGCCATGTTACACTCTCCCGCGAAACCCAAGGGGTCATCTATACCGAAAGGCAAGGGGCCTATTGAGAAGAAGGAGGAATCTGCCACCCCGTCAATGGGGTACAAGCCAAAAGCCTCAGGAAGAACATTTCCCACGTACAAGGTGCGGCCTGAACGCGGTGAGGTCGTTTGATATAACTGCGGTAAGAAGGGCCACTTCTCCAGGACTGTCCAGAGAGGGAAGACCTCCCAGAGGAAAAAAAACCCCAATAGAGGAAATTCAGCCCGGTCAATGGTCTGAACGGACGGCAGAGTCTGACCCAAAAACCCCTACTGGGTCCGATGAGGCCCCTTCTGATCCCTGCCCCAGTGATGACGCCTCACCATGGGATTCTTACAATCAGGTAGGCCCATCGGCCATCGTGCGTGTTGTACTAGAAGGGATCTATGCCGCTGCTCTACTGGACACCGGATCCCAAGTGACCATAATATACCGAAAATTCTATGACCAGCACCTCAAACACTGCCCCTTGCGGTCGGCCGAACATATGAAGGTGAGGGGGTTAAGTAACGAAGATTACCCCATCGATGGGATTGTAAGGGTTCAACTGGAGATACTCCAACTGAACACTGGCAAGAAACACCCCATGCATGTGGAAGCAATGGTATGCCCTGAGCCCCAAGAACAGTGCAAGTATCCGATCATCTTGGGAACAAATACTGATATAGTGCCAGCTGTAATCAGAGCATACCTGAAAGAGACCAACGAGTTACCGATGGCCAATCCGCTCCTCGACCCCGTCCTACAAGAGTAGTGCAACAGGGTATATGCCTTAGAGTGTCACGGGGACCTCTACAACCGTCAAGCCGGACTGACGACAATTTTACCAGGGGGAGTGCAACGTATGGCCGTCTGGTGCTGCTATCCTGATCGAGATGAGACCGACCATCTTTTCTCTCTGGAGAGTACCCCTGAGGAGGACGTTCAGAGAGGGTATAGGGTAATACCCGAAGTGAGAGAATGGACGACTAAAATTCCGCTACGAACCTGTGTATATGTTCAGAACATCTCCCCATTCCCAATGGACCTTGATGCGGGACAAAGTTTGGGCCCATATATCCGGGCAGCCTTGTGGAAACAGTGCCACAGGTGAATGCCGCTGTAGTGGGTGAGCAGTTAGTCGACCTGGACTTCAACTTCGGAGATTCGACACTGCCAACTGAGTGGAAAGGTCGACTGACAGCCAAGTTGAAGGAACGACGGACTGTATTATCCACAAGTGAGATGGATGTGGGTTGCAGTTGCAGCGCCCAAAACACCATTAGATTGAGTGACGCCACTCCGTTCCATGAACGCTCTCGTCACATCGCTCCCAGGGATGTGGACGATGTAAGGAACGTCCTGAAAGAAATGGAGACGGCTGGGATTTTGACGGAGTCTCAGAGTCCTTACACCTCACCCGTAGTGGTGGTAAGGAAGAAGAACGGATCCGTAAGACTGTGTGTCGACTATCGAACCCTGAACAATCTTACGGTACCCGACCAATACAATCTTCCTCGCATTGAGGAGATTCTGAATGCTCTAAACAGGAGCAAATGGTTCAGTGTTCTCGACTTACGATCTGGGTACTACCAGGTACCTATGAGTGCAGAGGACCAGGAAAAGACAGCCTTCGTCTGCCCCCTGGGTTTCTATCAATTTACACGTATGCCCCAAGGCATATGTGGGGCCCCTGCTACCTTCCAGCGACTGATGGAGAAAACTATCGGAGACATGAACCCTCGGGAGTGTCTAGTCTACCTGGACGACATAATTGTCTTTGGAAAGACCATGGAAGAGTATGAAGAACGGTTGCTTAAGGTGATAGACCGTCTTGGTAAAGAAGGGTTGAAGTTGTTGCTTGACAAGTGCCATTTCTGTCACACCTCAGTGACTTACGTGGGACACATCATGTCTGCATAAGGAATTGCCACCGACCCGGCCAAAGTAGAAGCGGTAGTGAACTGGCCTCGCCCTGAGAATGTCACGGAGCTACGATCGTTCCTTGGCTTCTGTGGATATTACCGTCACTTCGTGGAGGGGTACTCCAGGCGGGCGAAACCCCTCAACAATCTTTTGAAGATATATCCCGACGATACAGGATAGAAGGCCACTTCGGCCCGTCAGCCGTTCGGTGATAAGTGGACATCCGAGAGTGAAGAAAAGTCTGATGGAAGCCCCGGTGCTTGCATATGCTGATCCAGAACAACCCTACGTTTTGCACATAGATGCCAGTCTCAATGGACTGGGCGCAGTCTTACATCAGAAGCACCCAGAGGGTCTTCGGCCCGTAGCCTACGTCAGCCGCAGTCTGACACCCAGTGAACAAAAATACCCGTACACAAATTAGAGATTCTGTCTCTCAAATGGGCGATCACGGAAAAACACCATGATTATCTTTACGGTGTAACGTTTGAGGTAAGGACGGACAACAATTCCCTCACATACATTCAGACCTCCGCCAAATTGGATGCATCAGGTCACCGATGGCTGGCAGCCCTATACAATTACCAATTCTCTCTGAAGTATAAGCCAGGACCTTTGAACATTGGAGCTGACGCTCTATCTCGACGACCAGGACTAAGTGCTACTCCAGATGATGATGAGTGGGAAGAAATCCCAGGACCAGGGATGCGAGCTATGTGTAGCACAGCCGTCATCATCAACGATCAAGTAGCCTTCTCAGAACTACTGGTCGCAGACTCTTTAGGATGCCAGTCGCAGGCTATTCCAGCCGCCTACTGCGATCCAAAGGGGATGAATATAACTCACGACAAGGTGATACGATGGAAAGACCTGGTGGGACTACCAAGTGAGAGATCCAGTAATCAACATCATTCGGCAAGCTGTTCAAAGAAAGAATGCGGCCCTACTGAAGCGTGCTCCTAGAGACCTGATCGCTTTGCTAATGCGTGAGGTGGACAAGTTTGAAATTGACAATTGCTTACTTTATCGGGTAGTACAATATCACAACCACCATGATAGGCGACAATTGGTCCTACCCCAGAACTTAAGATATATGGTATTGAAGTCTCTACATGATGAACATGGACATCTCGGTGTAGAGAAGACCTTTGTATTGGTCAGAGACCGTTTCTTCTGGCCTAAGATGCGAGTAAAGTACTCCTTGATAAAATGTTTTTTTGGAACACAAAACGCGTAGGAGCGTTAGTGCCTCCACTTTTTTAGATGGATCAATAAAGAATTATTTTTTTTTGTTTCAAATTTTTTATTAGGCATTATTACATTTCACAAAATTACAGGTACAAAGATTATTTTGGCCTAATACACGTTTTTCACATTTTAACTGTGTAGGGGGAAAGCCTCAACGTCCCCCTGACCCTCCGGGGTCTGCAGGGGTGGCATGAGTACAGAAAAGGGAAAGAGAGGGAAGAGAGGGTGGAGGGGGGGGGGGGTTGCTCTCCTTCTCCCTGGCATCTACAATTAGAGTCCTTGTTCTATCTTGATTCTTTTTCTACTGTTATAGGGTGTTTCAGCGCTGGTGTGCCATTTGGGTCAACCATGGGTCCCATGTCTTGTTGAAAGAGGCAGTGGACCTTTTCAAAAAGGCTGACAGTTTCTCCATTTCCATCACCTCTGGCACCCTTTTTGTTACCGTTTGTTTAGAAGGGGGAGACACCTTTTTCCAGGCGGCTGCCACCGCACACCTAGCCGCTGTGAGAATAAGGGAGACTAATTTGCCTGTTGGTCGGTCCAGTGTTTCTAGTGGCCTGGCCAACAGGTAGGTTAGCGGGTAAATGGGTATTGTGAGGTCTGTGACCTCTTTTATTAATTTTTGTATTGTTTCCCAGTATTTCTGAATTTCCGGACATGTCCACCAGATATGTGCCATGTCCCCCTTTTGACCGCAGCCTCTCCAGCATAGATCGGAAGCCAGAGGGTAGATTTGATTTATTCTAACTGGGGTAAGATACCAGCGAAACAATATTTTGTATATATTTTCTTTGATTGTGGTACATATGGAAGTTCCTGAGGCAGTTTCCCAAATACTTTCCCAATCCTCTCGGTCTATAACTATATTCAATTCTGCTGCCCAATGTAGCATATAGTCATGTGTGGGGGCTTCCATGCCCATCTCTAGTTCTGCACAAATTTGCGTTATGAGACCTTTCTGGTGGGCTGTTTCTCTACAGAGCCGCTCGAAACCAGTGAGAGGGGGAATTTCCAACGTTGGGGATAATGTTTAAATAAAGTGTCGAATTTGTAGGTACTTGAAAACATTCAACCCTACTATTTCATATTTGGTTTGTAAGTTTGATAACTCAGGAACTCCCCAAGGCTCAAGAGATCGGCAACCGCTCTAATGTTTTTGGCTTTGAATTGATCAAATTGTCTGGGCTCACAGCCAGGTGGGAATTTCGGATTTTTATGAATTGGCGTAAGTTGGGAATGGGGTGTTGTGAGCTTGAATTTGAATTTGCATTTCGTCCAGGTCTCCCATGTGTGTCTCATCGGGCCTAATTTGAATTTACTATTCTGCATGTCCTCTCCGCTCAGGAACCAAAGGCAAGCTGGCAGTGAAGGCGTCCCGGCATAATACGTTTCTATATCTAGCCAGCAGTATTGGTTTGGGTCAGCATTCCAGACTACTACCTGTCGCAGTTGGGCGGCCTGGTAGTATCTTGTGATGTCTGGGACTCCAAGTCCTCCTCTCCCCCTTGAGGCCAAAAGAACCGTTCTGGCAAATCTGGGTTTTTTACCTCGCCAAATAAATTGAAAGATTAATTTTTGGATGTTTTTCAGTTCCGAGCCAGGGATGTGGACCGGGAGGGTCTGGAAGTAGTATAATAATCTAGGGAGTATATTCATTTTAACCGAGATCATTCTCCCGATCCATGATATCTGATATCCTCCCCATTTATCTAGATCCTGTTTGATTTTGCAAAACAGGGCCGGATAATTATGTTGATATAGGGATTGGTAGGTCCTCGATATCTTAACTCCCAAATATTTGATACAGGAGGAGCTCCAACGGTAATTACAATTCAGTTTGAGGAGTTTCACCTCTGGCTCTGGCAGGCTTAGGTTCAGGGCTTCTGACTTATCATTATTAATTTTGTATCCTGAGATTCTTCCAAAATCTCTGAGTTCTTTTTGAAGGTTGGGTAGGGAGGTTTGGGGCCTGGATAGAGTTAAGATGACATCATCGACGAATAGGGATATTTTATGCTGCCTGTTTCCAATTTCTATTCCTTGGATGTCTATGTTAGTTCGTATTGCAGATGCCAGCGGTTCTATGGTTAGTGCAAAGAGGAGGGGGGACAGGGGGCATCCCTGCCGAGTTCCATTTGTGATCTCGAATCTCTGGTTACTGCCTCCTGGTAATTTTATCGGTGCTGACGGGTTTTGGTATAGTCTACGGACCCCCTCTAAGTATGCGTCTCTGAAGCCGAATTTGCGCATAGTGTGGTCCAGGAATAGCCAATCTATTCTATGGAACGCCTTCTCTGCATCTAGGCTCAATAGTAGTGCTTTGGTTCCTGTGAGGTGGACATGATCAATAATGTTGATTATCTTCCGAGTGTTGTCTGAGGCTTGTCTACCCGCGACAAATCCTACTTGATCGATATTGATTAATCTCGGTAAGATGGGGTTTAATCTATTTGCAAGTATTTTACTATATAATTTGAGATCACTGTTGAGGAGGGAGATTGGACGATAGCTTCCACATTACATCGGGTCTCTGCCTTCCTTATGTATAATAGCTAGGTTGGCGAGGGACATTGATGAGGGGATTTGGTTCCCTTCCATAAAATAATTGAATGGTTTTAATAGATGCGTGGATAGTGTAGGTTAGAATCTCTTATAGTAGACATTGGTGAAGCCGTCAGGGCCAGGAGACTTAGTAATTTTTAGTGATTTGACCACCTCTTCCAGTTCCTCTTTTGATATCTCAGCGTTGAGGACTGTGTTTTCTTCCTCCATTAACACGGGGAGTTTACATTTATCTAGGTATTGCGTTATTGATTCAGTTGCTATTGGTTCAGGTCGGCCGTTTTTAGATCTCAGGCTGTATAGTTCCGTATAGTATTTTGTAAATTCTGCTGCTATTTTGCTGTCACTGTATTGTATCTCTCCAGACCTACTCTTGATCGCCGTTATTTGTGATCTTTTTTGTACCCTCTCAATTTACTGGACAAAAGTCTATCAGCCTTGTTACCCTTGTCATAATATTGTTGATTGGTCCATTTGAGAGCCTTCTCAACGTCCTCCAGCTGAATTTGTCTAAGTTTTGTTCTGGCTGTTAGCAATGTTTTGTATATTTTTCTTGAGGGGTTAGCTTTGTGAGCTTGTTCTATTGTTTTGATATTCTCTGTGAGCTCTTTGATTAGCTCTTGGCGGACTTTTTTTCCTGTGGGACGCGATGGAAATGAATTTCCCTCTGATGGCTGCCTTATGGGCTTCCCATAGGATTGCTGGAGAGGAAACTGATCCTGTGTGGAAAAGGAAATAGTCCTTAAGTGAGGATCTAATCTCCCTTTCTATTTCAGGATGGTTTAATAATGAATCATTTAGTCTCCAAGAGTAGTTTGTTGTTTTTTCGAAGGGGATTGATAAGGTCAGGGAGATCGGGGCGTGGTCGGACCAAGTAATTGGGCCAATATCTGAGTCAATAGCTGCCGCCATCACATTTTTGGTGGTCAGGAAGTGGTCTATTCGAGAGTAGGTCTGGCGAGGTGCTGAGTAAAAGGTGTAGTCTCTCTGACCCTGATGTTGGGATCTCCAAACATCCACCAGTGAGAACTCACTCAGGATTCCCCTAAACCTTTTCCCTTTGATCTGGGATTGGGCTGTGCGGGGGGGGGGGCCCATTGCGGTTGATCTGTCCTCGGTGGGGTTTAGGACCATGTTTAGGTCCCCTCCCACGTGCATCGATGACAGATATCGCGGGTCCACGCCCTCGAAAACAGTTTTAAGAATTCCGTTTGGTTCTCGTTAGGGGCGTACACATTGATCAGGGCAATTGCCGAGCCCGCTAGGGAGCCATATACCACTAGGAATCTACCCTCTGGGTCCATTGTTGTTTTGACATGATTGAATGGGGTGCCTTGTCTGATTAGGATAGCCACTCCCCTTTTTTTACTACTAAATGATGCGTAAAAGCACATTGGGAACACTTTTTTGAATAAATTTGGTGGGTTTTGCGGTGTGAAGTGGGTCTCCTGTAGGAATATTATGTCTCCCCCTGATTTTTTCATGTCCTGAAGGGCTAGCCTTCTTTTCTTATTATTTTGTAGGCCTTTAACATTTAGAGACCGGACCTTAATTGGGGCTGTGGATGTCATTGTGGTTTTTTTATGGTTCGGGGCCGCAGGGTCCCTCCTTTCCCACTAGGGGGGGTCTTGCTTTTATTGTCTGGAGTCGCCTTGTGTCTTGGGACATGCGGTGGGTGGGCCCTTCCTCTTTGAGGGGTGTACGTGGCTTGCCAAGGAGGAGGGGGGTGGGGGGGAGGGACGGGGGGGAGAGGGGGGGATGGAGAGAGGGGGGAGGGAGGGGCAAAGATCTGCTGGGACAGGGCCAGCAGATGGAGAATAGATAAGATTAGGTCCTTTCTAGGTCCTAATGTGGTGTTGCCAGGTCTCTGGGTGACCGGCATTTGGGCTAGTGCGCCCTTCTGGGGTGGGTCCGGTTCCGACGACCGGTGTGCAACAGAGGGGTCCAGACCCTGAGTTGCTTATGTACGGCGCTTTCCCCCCTCTATTCCCTTGCCCTGGTTCAGTTCTGTGTCAGATAATATTTGAAAGGGAAATAGGAAAGGAGAGGGGACGGGGAGCGGAAGGGGGGGGGACGGTGGGGTGGTGAAGGAGGTGGGGGGAGGGTGGGTGTGGGGGGGGGGGGGATAGTGGGAAGGGGGGGGGGGGGGGTGGGAGAGGGAAGAGAGTGGGAGGGGGGAGGGGTAGAAGGGGACAGGGTAGGGGAAACAGATTCAAAATCCTTTAACATTTCTTTTCAACCTTGGATTCTGCAACGATCAACAATATTTAACAGTTTTGCTCCCTCTATCGCATGGAATGAGTTGTGTGAGTTAAACAGTGCAATCCATTTTGCCTCAGACCTTGTTTTCTACTACTGGACCCTGTGGTCTAAGTTCGGAACCCGTGAGCTGCTTTGGAGAGTTATTTTGAGTTGGGGAGGGGAAGGAGAGGAAGGAGGGGGTGGAGGGGGAGGGGAAGGAGGAGGGGGGGAAGAGGGAGAGGGGTGGGTGGGAAGGAGAGGTGGGGGGACGGGAAGAAGGGGGGGTGGGATATGGGGAGGGGGGTGTGGGGGGGTACCTCCGCTGTTGTGGTGAGGGTTATAGTGGGGGCTTGCTCTTATTGTTATTTGGTCTGCAGAGGTGTCTGTGTCCATTCCGCGGAGCGGGCAGGACTGCATATATGGGGGCTTATGTGGCTGTAATCCCCTATGTTGGGTTTCATATCGCGGGTAGTAACATATACAGTATTCCTAACGGAGTGAATATCATTTTTTAGGACTCTTGTGAGATAAACACATCAACTGCAGCAACTCGCATGATCATTTCAAACATAGCACAGCAATAGTCATCTGCTTTATACATTGTGCCGGCCCCTCTGTGTCGCTCCTCTCACTCCCGTCTGTCATTCTCTGGTATGGTAGCTTTTGATGACCAGGGGACGGTGGGGGGAGGGGGGGGTAGGGAGGAGGTTTAGGGAACGGGGGGGGTACCTCCGCTGTTGTGGTGAGGGTTATAGTGGGGGTTTGCTCTTATTGCTATTTGGTCTGCATAGGTGTCTGTGTCCACTCCCCGGAGCGGGCGGAACTGTGTATACAGGGGCTTATGTGGCTGTGGTCCCTCATGTTGAGTTTTATAACACGAGTGGTAGCATATGTAGCTTTCCTAACACAGTAAATATCCTTTTTAGGGCTCTTGCGGGATAAACACATCATTTGCAAAAACTCGTATAGTCATTTCAAGTGAAGCGCAGCAATAGTCATCAATATTATACATTGTGTGGGCCCCTCGGTGTTGCTCCTCTCACTCCCGTCTATCATTCTCTGATATGGCAGCTTGTGGCCGCCAGGGGAGGGGGGGGGGAACGGGAGAAGGGAGGGGTGTACGGGAGATGGGGAGGGGGGGAACGGGATGCTCAGGGGGGTGTCAACAGTGATCACATTGATTATATTTACTATAACAACTATGAAACCTGGTGACCCCCTCGGGTCCAGTCTAAGTATGGGTGCAATGTTTGTCTGTAGGTATGGCACGGGTGTCCCGACATACATATTCTGCGGTCTTATCGATTGCTTTGTCTCCTTGCGGCTCCGAGGCCTCTCGCTGAGTGCCCTCCGCCTTCAATGCTGGGAGCCCAGCTTAAAGGGATAATGTACTCACAGTTAACGCGGGGTTTCTGCCCGAGGCCTCCGCACAGGGCCGCAGACCAAGGTGGACGTTTACAAACCAGCCGGCCCATACTCCAGGCCGTTGCGCCAATTCTGCTCCGGAGGTGCCTCCTCAGCGGGGGAAGAGGGGTAAAAAGGGGAGAATAACAGCTCTTTCACAGCCGCTCCCTCCCTTCGTATGTCGAGGGAATTAACCCCTCATTATCTCACCTCTCCGTTTATGCAGATCCTGGACAGCTGCTCCGAGGCCCTGGCGGAATCCCGGGCAGGTCGGCGGCCATCTTCGTTCTGTGTCCCGGCAGACACACTTTCGTAGGTCTGGAGGAGGTGGAGGTCAGGCCTCTTGCTGACGGTTGTGGGGCTTGCCTCTGGGGTTCACCTTTTGTGGATCCTCTGTGGTCTTGGCTCACGTCCGCTGCAGCTGGGTTTTCCTGAACTCGTGGGGCGTCCTCTGTCAACGTGACTGAGTGTAACTGTGGAACAACTGTGAACTGGGATCGAGGTAGTACAGGTTAGTCCTTGTTTCTTTCTCTTCTTGGTTGTTGTTTTTGCCCGGCCGACCTTTGCGATGCTCTAACCGGCGGTTCCTCAGTTTCTAGGCTGTAGGACCTGGAGGTGTCTGAGTCCCACGTTGGAGGGGGGTTTAGGCCCACTGCTTTGGCCAGTCGGGTCATCTCTGCGGGCTGTCTTATAGTGTGGAACTTTCCGTTCCGATTCACTATCAATTTGAATGGAAATCCCCATTTATATTTTATTCCATGTTCCCTCATCATGTTGGTCAGCGGTTTTAACTCCCGTCGTTTGTCAACTGTGAGCTTTGCTAGGTCGTTATAGACCTGGAGATGGTCATCTCGAAACGTGATGGGCTCCTTCATCCTGCAGGCCATCATTATTTTGTCTTTGACCGCATATCTATGGAGGCGGGCTATGACGTCCCTTGTTCTATTTGGATCGTCCGAGCGCGGTCCAAGGGCGCGATGGGCCCTGTCCATCTCCAGGTCTTTAGCATCCAGATCCTCGCATAGTGAGGAGAAGAGGTCTGTGAGGTATGATTTCAGCTGGTCGGGGAGGACAGATTCGGGTATCCCTCTTAGCCTGATGTTCTGTCACCTATCGCAGTTTTCGTGGTCTTCCAGTGTATCCTTCAGGCTGCTGACCTCTAGCCCCAGTCTGAAAATCTCGTACTCCGCCGCTGTTTGCACCTGTAATGTCTCTTCCATTTTGGTTTCCAGGGCGGAGATACGCTCAGTCAGGCCTGTAATATCCTGTCGGAGCTCCGTTACCGCCACCCGCAAGTCATTCTGGATGGAGACATGCAATTTGTCCAGCATGGCTGTCATAAGGTCCTGCATATATTCCCTGGTAAGGGTTGTTTCAGGGTTCTGTGTTTCGTCTCCTCGCTCTCGCTCTGGGGCCTGCTGCTTTGCGCCTCGTGCGCTCGTGGAGCCGGCGCCATCTTGTATTTTAGTGGCCGCTTCGGTGCCCTTTTGCGAGGGGGAGAAAAACCCCTTGGGCAGGCTGTGTTTTTTGTTTGTTTGCCATGTCTGCTTGTTTGGGCAATCAAAATCAGCACTTTGGGGTCCGAAAGTGGGGGGCAAGAGCGCTTTTAAGTGAGATTATTTACGAGGGTCTGTGGAGCTCTCCTCTCACATGACCATCCTCGTCGAGGTCCTGGACACGCCCCCATAAAGAATTATTTTTAAACATTATTGTTTGGGACCCACTCTTTGGTTGCTGCGCCAGAATCATCCTGTTCTTCCCCACTAAAGACCAGAAAAAGACTTTGACTTTGACCACTAAAGACTTTGTTCACTACGGTCTTTCAAACCGGCTTCACTCAGACCAAGGTCGAGATTTTGAGAGCACTCTGATCCGGGAATTGCTCAAAATGCTGAACATCGCTAAATCGCGGACGACTCCGTACCGTAGAAATAAGTGGAATGACTTGTGATGCGCTGGTACGCACGTGTACCATTACCTATGCTGAAGTACAGCATCACTGTGGCAGCCCGCTACTGTTTGAGGAGCAGAAGGACTTTGTATCTACACTACAGTATGATAATACCACCACGTACTCGTACAGTGGAAAGTACCTGCACTTTCACAGGCACTTTAACATTGGGTCTACTCATGGGCACACAAACCTAGTTTACACACCCAGCAGGACTAAAAAAAATTCTTAACACACTTCAAATGCACAGTTACTTGTGCTCCGATCAGTGGGCTGGAGAGCGTGATTTGAAGGTTCTCAATGCTTACATCCCTATTATACAGCTTTATTGTTTGAGACTTGTTTCAGATGTGTTCACTTTCTCTTGTCCCGCATAGTATTTGTAGCAAAGTTACTTTGTGTTGCTTAAATGTTATTTACTTTGTTTCTATTCATTTTGAAAGTTCACTGATACTTAAAAAAACTTAATCAATGTTTCCTTTTTTTTTTTTTATTACTGCAATCGGGCTGCCTTCTAGAACCTACTTATAAAGGCACTGATAAATGTATATACTTCATTGTTGGGACATGCGTGTATGAAGACACTGGGTGAAATACAGTATTACGTAACACAAACTCCTATAAGCAAAGTCATGGTGATAGTGACTATGAAATAAAACACCGTATTCAGAACAAACTAATAAAAAAAATAGGAAAGGGCTGGGCTTAAACGTTACACCAACATTAAAAAAAAATGAACTAGAAAACAGAAAAGAAAAAAAAAAGCTCATACATAACATCGTGATTAAACAATTAGTCATTAATAACTAGGACAAGTATACAGTACATCCCTGTACTCTATTTCCTACTTTTTTCAAACCCCTTTTTGACAAGGGCATCACGTCCCCTGTTAAAAAGTAATCTAGAATATCCCTTATTGCAGTGGGTGCTCAACTCCAGTCCTCAAGACCCCCCAACATGTCAGGTGTCCAGGATATCCCAGCTTCAGCACAGGTGGCTCAATCAGAGGCGCAGTCTTTGACTCAGTCTTTGACTGAGCCTCTGATTGAGCCACCTATGCTGAAGCTGGGACTGGTTGAGCCACTTGTGCTGAAGCATGGATATCCAGAAAACCTGACCTGTTAGGGGGGCTGGAGAACTTGAATTGAGCACCCACTGCCTTATTGGACAGTTTTTGCCTGGCTTGCATATTGTTGGGTGTACTCTCTCGTCATCCAAATTCTCCATGAAAGAAGCTTTCAAATGGTGGCTAATACTGTATGTGTTAATGATGCTCTTGTCTGCTTAACAAGTTTGCCTCGTGGCTATTACCTGTTTATTGAATGCTATGAATATAAAAAAAATGACTGTTCTCTAGTCAGACAGGCTCTGTATTGACTTGAAAAGCGTAATCATCCTGATTGTGTGAATGCATAAAATATATTTTCTGGGAATGCATAGTAGATATATTTTTCCTATGTGAAACAAAAATCTATTTAAATATATCTTTAAATATATTTTTTACAGCATATATAATACAATATATATTTAACAATAAATAATATTTATATACATTTTACATACTTATAATTATATACATATATCTTTAAATATATATATAATCGAAAACGAATAGACGATACCGTTCTGTGGCTAACGAAATGCTTGTATTTGTGTGAGCTTTCGAGATACACTGATCTCTGCTTCCGGCGATGTTACAATGGATAAAGCAAGAGAGGTTTTTACTTAAAAACAGTGCATCCTGGAATGCATCTGGCTGAAGCCTATTCCTCCCCCCTGTGCAGAATGCGATTTATGACATAGGGTGTTAAATGGTCCCTGAATGTTAGTGATGTAAGAGTATGTATATGTCTGTGTGTATGTGTATAAATATACATTTATAAAGCACCCACAGTGTATACAGCGCTTTACAAAAGTTGTGTGTGGAGTGTATAACAATGGTGTGGGTAGGTGTAGAAATGTAAGAGGGTGTTGCATTACTATTAATGTTTGTAGATACTATGTGGTCCCTATTGGTATATAGGGATAGAATTACATTGTACATATGTATGTGTAATAGACAGCCTCTACATCTAAATAAATAAATAAATATTATATATATATATATATATATATATATATATATATGAACAACAACAAAAGAAAGCGCCCGATCCTAGTGCAGCATGAAAAAATACAATTTAATAAAAATGAATAGAACCAACAAATGCAAACTCACAAACAAATGATAAATAAAAGCATGTAATGAGTATACTCATTCGCCAACTGCCCACGATATGCCTCTGCTTGCGCGCCAATCTCTCCGTCTGTGTAGTCCCAGCTCATCCGAACCGATATCCAACAGGGGATACAGGAATGAGACCGCCACAGTATGACCCGGAAGTCCTCCACAATGTCAGTGTATTCCGGATATAAGGTCTGTAGTTCGTGACCCCACAACGCAAGGGCTAATCGAAAAAGTCTCTCTAAAGTCCCACAAATGGTCCTTGGTGAATGGGCAGTATGGAATGAGTAAAAATATATGCCAGCAGTGTAGCAGCAGCTGAAAAACGCTCTTCCCTACGCGTTTCTTCACTCTACGGTGATTTCATCAGGGGATATCTGACGAATCTACGTCAGACTATTTATATAGTTATGAGTCAATCAACCAATTAATACCTAAATATAAAAACACCTGAATAGTATTAATTAAAGGAACACACATTAAAAGAAGACAATCAGTGTCCTGTTCATAATACACAACACCTTACATCAACAATTGGTATACATAATCAAAAGTTAACAAATGAATGATAATATCAAATACATAAAATCATGTGGTATATTTAGTTTATATGAACAGTTTTTTTAGATCTTCATAGACTACTATGATAAAATCCATTCATGACTGCAATTAATTGATTATAATTGTGGGTGGGTGACCATTACAAATTGTCACTAATTTGTGTGGAACCCCCCCAATATGTTTTACTAAAAGTCAATTTGGTATCCCTATTGATGGAAATATTTGCAGACATGAATGTTCTTATCTACATATGGAAATGATAAATACAACAATAAACAATGATGGTATAGTGTTATATTAGAATCCTAAATGTCTGTGCTCCCTATCTACCTAAATTGGTTATGTATGAGACCTCAGACATGGGCTAATAGGACTTATAGCATGATAAAATATTAAATTTGAAGAAATGAATATCCTGAAAGGAATGATTGGGGATGTTAATAAAGATCAAATGATACATTCTTAAGTCATTATATGAATATATGCATTGAAAGAATTGATGGGAGATAATTTAACCTCTTCTTGGGTGTCTAATAGACTGTCATATTGGTGGACTCAAGGATAAATTAACTCTATCTATTTAGCAAAAGAACTAGGAGAACTGCAAACTGGGACTTTGTATCCCACAGTCACCTGTATGACAAAATGAAAAGCAAATGCATTACGACAGGGTTTCCCAAACTTTTTTTTCCGTGACCCGGTTATTTTTGAACTTCTCCTTCGTGACCCACTAAAATTTTTATCGCCTATACTGGCCTATAGGGCCTGCACAGACACACACACAGCCACTGATGCACACACACACACACACACACACACACACAGCCACTGACAGACACGCAGCCACTGACACACGTAGCCACTGACACACACACTAATACACACACAGCCACTGATATATACACACGCAGCCACTGACACACACGCAGCTACACAGAGACACTGCTACACACACACACTGATACACACAGAGACACTGCTACACACACACACAAACACCCAAACACCCAAACACACACACACTGATACACACAGACACTGATACACACACAGACACAGATACACACACACACTGATACTGATACACACACACACACACTGATACTGATACACACACACACTGATACACACACACTGATATTCACACACAAACACACACACACACAGACACTGATACAGATACACACACGCAGATACACACACACACACTCGCTCTCCTCTATACGCACACAGACACAAAACATTTTTTTTTAATTGAGCAGGGGGGTCAGGGTCAGCAGGGGTCAGGAGACACCGCGCGGCCAGCCTCGCTGCGACCTGGCAATTTTGGTGCCGTGGCCCGGTGCCGGGTCACGACCCACCATTTGGGAAACGCTGCATTACGGCATATGTGTAATTGCTGACCAAGGGTACCTAAAGTGTATATTTATACTATTATAAAGATAAAAATAAAAATGATAATGAATTATATATGAAAAATGTGTAGATGCATAAATGAAATAAATGTGATAATGGTGCTTGGAATACTATAATCTTCAATGTGCGTGTTAACAACTGATAGAATTTTAAATATATAATATGATTTTTATGATATGTGAATCATGAATATTTATCTAATATACGTGCTCAATAATCAATACCAAGTGTATTGCTATTTCTTGTTTATCCAACTAATTGTTGTTAAAATATTTTGCCAATGTAATTGTGAATAAATGTGTACTTAAATGTGTCTAATAATGATGAAATCATGAGGAACTGAATGATCTAAAAGGACACTCCCCGAGACAGATATGGAGGGAACATGACAAGCAAGTTCAAACCCAGACCTCCACTTCAAAATCTTGTGGGAACCGACCTTCAGATGACTGTACATATATCTATGCAGTCATTTAACCCGGATGGACTTAGTGTGTTTAAAACATAAATCCAGTATGTTTCACGAAGGTTTAGGCTTTTATGTCTGTCGCCACTCAATAAAGTAGATTTTATATGTTCTATTCCCAGTATTCTAAGTGTTGCTGGGTCTTTATTATGTTTTAATTGGTAGTGACGTGACAGACTATGAGTTTGTAGCCCATGGATTATGTTTCTACGATGTTCTAAGAACCTAGTACTCAGGGCTCTTGCTGTCCGGCAAATATATTGTAGCCCACATGGGCACATAATGGCATAAACCACAAAACTGGTTAGACAATTGATATGACCCAAAACGGGATGAGTGGATCCATTGGAAGCAGAAACAATGGAGTTAGATGTTTTTAAATGTTTGCAAGTAATACACCTACTACGTTTACACTGAAAATTTCCATTCATTTGATTTTTACTTTCACAGGTGACTAGTGTATTTTTTAATCTAGTTGGTGCTAGAATGGATTTGATGTTCCTTGCTTTTTTAAAAACCACTGGTGTCCTGTTAGGTAATTTATTTCCAATTATTGGATCATTCCGCAATATGTTCCAATGGGAATTTAATATAGATTTTATTCTAGAAAATGAGTTGTTATATTGGGTTATAAATGATGGTACCTCAAATATTCCTATTTTGCTTTCCACTGTCTGATTCTTGTCAAATTTTGATTTACTTTTATGTAATAGATCCACTCTATCTATTGTCCCTACTTGTTTGAATGTGTCAATGATAATATTCTTATCATATCCTTTATTGATAAATTTGTTGACTAAAACATCCCCCTGGGTCAGATAATCCGAGTCCAGAGAACAATTTCTCCGGACCCTTAGAAACTGACCACGGGGGATGTTTTCAAGCCATTTGCCATAATGGTTACTGTTGTTATGAATATATCCATTGGCGGATACTTTTTTGAAAAATGTTTTCGTAAGGATGTTATTCTTATTATCTACACTTAGGGCCTCATGCAGTAAGCGTTGATAAGGGTTTTTTCGCCATTTTATAGGCAAAATAGGGTTTGAGAATCAGTAAGCGGCGATATGTGCTTGATTTTGGCAGGTTTCGTAGGCGATAATTGTGTTATGGCCAGTCTGCTGTCGATAAGCCTGTTTTCGGCACTTATCGCCACTTTTTTTAATCGGCTGTATTCAAGTACCAAAATCAGCTTATCGGGGCTGATCGGCACTAAGAAATTGAGATGTTATGGCCAATTTCTCCCGCCAACTAAAGTTGGCAAGTTGGAGGGGAGAACGATCGCTAAGGCTGCCGGAACGGCACTTAGAAAAAAAAAATCATCTGCACATCAATGGAGTCAATGGAGCGGGGACGTATAACATTATAGTACTGTTTACGTTTCATTGCTCACAATAGAAATGTGATTAGCATTACAGTGTGGGGGGCATTCACTGCATTGTGTCACACCTGACGTGTATTATTTGCATAACATTATACTTTTAGATGTTTTCAGCATTTGCGTGTCACATTACTCATCATGTGATGATGTGTCAAGGGAAAATCCTATACTCAACTCTTAAAGGAGAACCTCACATCATATCACACATTTTACTGAACTGAGCGACAATTCTTTATTTGATGTTACACATGTCACACATCTAACACATACACCGTATCTTCATGTTGCTTTACATTACACAATGCTTGTAATGTGTAACGCATCTTTAAACGTTCATGTACATCTTTATTCTCATGTTTACCTGTACTTTGGCTCCTCCCTTTTTTCATGACGTCACTTATTGGACACTCAATCACATTGCATGTTCACATTGTAACCGTTGCATTACAAGCACTTCAACCTAACTTATACACACATGTACAGTAATTAATCATTGGGACACCTTTCAAACTGATTCTATAGCAACTATCCTCATTACATAAATGTATGCATATGCACACGACAATTCATTGTTGGCAACATGTGACAATAACATGGCTAATTACACATGTTGCAGCAAACATTTTCCACGGCAATCTCAGGCTTTTTGTCTATTTACATGACTGACTGTTGCGTTCAGAAGTGTTACATGCATTGCACATTACACTCATAATTGTCAAACAATGTTTGTACAAAGCTTCACGTTACATCATTGACAAATATCATGATTGCCTGCTCAATACACAGAACAAATAATTATTACTTCAAATGGACACAGCTTGTGAGCAAAGTACTTTAATATGTTAATGTAACACCTTGCTTTTTACTATGTCACCTGACATCATCACATACCTATTTAAAGGACGCCCATTACCTGCTCATTCACAGCTACTCATTTCAAAATGTTGCGATTGTTTAGGAGACGGAGGAACATTCTTTTTCATGACATGCTTGCTGATGAAGAGAATGACATAGGGCAAGGGAGGGACAGAGCCAGGGACAGTGACAGGGACAGGCACGCGGATACGACAGGGACAGGGATAGGGACAGGCCGAGGGACAGGTAGAGGGACAGGAGATCAGAGGAGAAGACAGAGGAGACAAGTTGTGCCTCGTCCGCGTGTGTACAGGGAGAGAACCCTGTTAGATGGGATGAGTGAGGAGGAGATAGTCAGTCGCTATCGTTTGAGTTCAGCAGCAATCTTATCTCTTTATGAAGAGATAAGGGGAGATTTAGATTTTGTGACAGCCAGAGGTCGTGCAGTCCCTGGGCTTGTTAAAATGCTGTGCTCATTACATTATCTTGCTTCCGCGTCATTCCAGACAACTGTGGGCATAGTGGGCGGGGTCTCGCAATCTACATTCTCGCGGGCCTTTACCCAGTTTCTCTATGCACTCAATAGACGCGCTAGGAATTATATTCATTTTCCTACAGAGGCGACAGAGTGGCTGGAAGTCAGGAATGGCTTTTATAATATAGCAGGGATACCATGTGTGCTGGGTGCAATCGATTGCACACATGTTGCTTTGATTGCACCTAGTCAGAGTGAGCATGTTTACCGTAATCGTAAGCACTACCATTCCCTGAATGTGCAGGTGGTATGTGATGCCACGATGAGGATAATGCATGTGGTACCCAAATTCCCTGGTTCCAGTCACGATTCCTCTATCCTGAGGAACTCTTCAGTCTTCCATGCGTTCGAAGAGGGACATTTTGAACATGGTTGGCTGCTGGGTGAGTACACATTTGGATGTTGTAACACAAAACACATTTTGCTTTAGGAATGTTTTCATTGTAGAATCTTATCACTAATGTAAGCTTATGTGTGCTCCATTGATTATAGGTGACTCAGGATACGGAATTAGGCCGTGGCTCTTGACTCCGGTGCTAAACCCTCAAACTGAAGCAGAGGAGAGGTACAATGCAGCCCATATCTCTACAAGATCTGTTATAGAGAGGACATTTGGCCTACTCAAGACCAGATTTAGGTGTCTAGACAGAACTGGTGGGGCTCTTCTATACAAGCCTCAAAAAGTGTCTGATATAATTATTGCCTGTTGCATTTTGCACAATGTGGCACTCAGACACAATGTACAATCAGACATAGCTGAGCCTTTGGTAGACGAGCATCCCACCCATGTAGCTGCTGAAAATGAACAAACAGCCAGTGGTGGCCAGACACGCCAGAATCTCATCAATTCCTTTTTTTCTTGTAAGTAAAAACATATATGTTCCTAGTACTACTGTTATAGATTAATTATGTTATATTAACAATAATGTTTCTTTATATAACCTTCTGTTAGGACACAGATGAATATGGGTTGCACACCTTTCTTTTCTCTGCTGTGTGCACAAAGGGATGTGGCACCGGTATGTTATTGTTGCACAGGTTATATAATCCCTCTTCCATTGTAAATTTGTTGTGTGTATGTGAATACAACTGGTGTAACAAACCAGTAATATTTTAACTTTGTGTTGTTCCTCATGCAAACACAATACACATAGTATGGGCATAGTCATTCATTCTTGCAGTATGGTAACATACAAAGTTATTGTTGCAGTGTAACATGTACATCCATATGATGTGTACACCATTCTGGTTTACATTTGGAATGTCCTAAAATATACATGTTGTTGCACATTTAACACCAAATACACACTTAGATGTGTTGCTTACGGTACTGAAGATGGCATGTCAATGTTTGCAATTTATATATTGTTCCATTGCATTATAGGTATATCTCCAGTATGACTGATCATGGTATGTATATTTGCTGACATCTGTCATAAGATGTGGCTAACTCAATATTCCTATAATTATTTGAAGTACAAATCCAACATATTGGTAAACGATAAATGTTACATACATGTACTTTCTGTATCATGTACATGCATTAACCTACTAATGAGGTTTAATGTGCATTGTATTATAAAATGATTACTCCCATTTCATCACATTTAATGTATGTTCCCTTATAAGTACCATTGATGTAATATACAGGTGTTTGGAGAGAAGGGGATAACTGTAGATATTTATTTACTTACGGGAGCTCATTAATCACGGATGAAATTGACTGATCAGAACACTACATGCATGAATGCCTGTAATCACAGCAATGCGTTGTACATCTTATATTTAGCAATGTAGGTGATTATTAATGCTATAAATTATTTGTCAACATTAATGAAATATTGTCACATGTGTATGTATAAGTCACACATGTCTGTTGATGTGACCTACATGTAACAAGTGGCAACCTGTAATCTAAACCACAATTGTGTCAGAAATGTAAGTGTAATTTTGCATTAATAATTACCCACAATCACAAAGTTCTTAATATATTTGGAATGTCATTTACGTCACTTCATCATTATCATGATGATAATGAACAAGTATTCTCAAAATATAAACGTCAATCACATGCACATTAGCATAGGCACACTTTTTAAGACAACTGTTTGTGTCTGTATCAATTTGTTTATGATCCATGTATAACACCGACAAATGATAACAGCAGGTTTATTATGGTAGCTTATATCATCATATTGACTGTACTATTTATGTTTAGAAAGTTTAATGAACACAGTAAACTATACTTAGCTTGTTACATGAAATATACACATAAACGTACTTCATTACATGATGTTGATGTAATATTCATAACATCATGCATTGTAGGGGACCACAACATCTTGCCAATAACATTCTTTGCTACAGTCCCAAACCATTTCATCAACATACCCATGTAACAAGAAATTTTTGACTATAAATGGCTAGTTGGTTGTAAGTGTACTTTATATTGGGAGAAGGAGTGGCTCAGTGAGTAAAGACACAGACAGGCACAGATAGTTTGAAGCAGGGGAGACTGGTTCAATTCCCGATGTCGGCTCCTTGTGACCTTGGGCAAGTCACTTTATCTCCCTGTGCCTAAGGCGCCAAAAAATAGATTGTAAGCTCCACGGGTCAGGGACCTCAGCCTGCAAAATGTCAGTGTAAAGCGCTGCGTACAACTAGTAGCGCTATACAACAACATACTATTATTATTATTAATATGATTATGATTACATAGTTTTGACAGTCATATGTTCCATTACACAATAGAATACACAAATGTGTTAGCAGAGTGGGAATGGTTGTTATATATGAAACACACCATGTAAAAAAATGTTAGTATTAATTAAAGAACACTCAAGAAAAATTCTAGCTGCACTCTTTTGCAACCTTGTGGCCAGTGACTGATCACGGGCAGGGCTTGTGGCTAGTGACTGATCACGGGCAGGGCTTGTGCCCACTGACACATGTGAGCAAGTTGGTAGACTGTGCACAACTGATGGTTGTTCCCTTTCATGTGTGGGTTTTTTTGTTTGTGACCAAAAACTCGTCAGTAGTAACTGCTTGTGCTTTTTTGTTTTGGCCGCCTCCTTTGTAGGTGTCAGCTCCAGAATGTCTACAGATGGCAGCAGTAGGATGTTGTCAGGAACATGCACAGAACTTTCTGCTACTTTACCGGTAAGATCCCGACCTGGGGAATGAACATCAGATGCATGGGGTGAAAAATGACCACCATGTAAAGATCCTTCCTGTGATGTGTTAAAGTTAAAATTTGGTACTGTAGTCATTCTCAAGTAATTAGCTTGGGTTTGCTGAACAACTAATGCTTCTAATGACGTGTTGATTTTTTGCAATTGTTTAGGCACTTCAATGAAGACTCTGTGGAGATGTGCCAATTGTGATATCGTTTCTTCCTGCAGTGATATCATCCTTTCATGCACTGTCATCAGATCTGAATGGCGACGATTTTCAGCTTCAACAATTTTTCCCTCAGAAGCTACTATTACATCGTATGTGTTACTTGATGGACGAATTGGCTGTGTAACTGTTTCAATGGGAACCTTTGCATGGTCACTTGGTTGCATTTCTGTGTCTGGCGGCATCATCATCATCATCATCATCATCAACTTCATCATCTTCATCATCATGTTCTAAAAATAAATGTACACATTATGAAATGTCATGTTAATCTCTGCTGTTTTACTTTGTGATTATACTGTGTCATAAGTAACAACTAACATGTTTCCAAAAGTTTTATAACGTCCCATTAAAAACTACCTTGACTTACGAATACTGTTTGGACTCAGTATGAAATAAGAATGAATGAAAAGTTGTTCTAAACTCACAACTCCTACATGATACTTAACATCACCAACACAATACATGTTGTGTTAAACTTCATTTTCACTGACACTAAGTAATCCTATTTGAAGAACATGTGCAAAACAAATAATGAACATGACAACATAACATATAGAAGTGCACATATTATATGGGCACCACCTCATACACCCACCTTCTAGGTGTGTTGAGCTGCATGACCCAGGTGAAGACACTTGTTCCGTCTCAGGTGACACATGTCCTCCAGGGGCAACTATATATAACAATAACATCAGTTGTACATTTACATGTGTAAATATTGAACAAACAGTTATTGTATGTTCTGTATTTATGAGTAACTAACAGCATAAGTTCCTTAACCGAAAATGTGTGTGAGAAAGTGAACATAAATAGTTGTAATAACAATGTACATGCCTCTGTACTTAGAACTTTTGAGTTCCCTAACATACAACATACTATGTTTCTGCAGTAATGCCTTAGGATAAATTTATTAAATTTGTACATACAAATCATATGTTGTGAAGTCATATCAGTATCATAAAGTTCATAAGTTTCATGAGATGAACATTCACAATGGTTATCATGAAGGTGGTCATATAGCAAAAAGATTCGTTTTTGGTAGAGGATATGTGTGGTACATTAATAGAAGTTGTGGCACACCTGAATGTGGCTGTCACTCAACAACACAACACATGCAGTGTGTGATAATGTGTTGTTGATATCAGTTCAACTAAAGATATGAGTGATCGAATGTGTGACGTACGGTTTGATAAGTAATAACTTGTTGGGGGATTTAGTACCTAGAGTTAAGCTTTCAAATGAGTGTGATTAGCTTCAGTTTTGCTAGTCAGGTTGTAAGAACGGTATTCCCTTCCCCAAAAACCCTAATCAGGCAGACCTTTCAATTACTTCAAACAGGTGAAAATAGTGTGAACTAAGTTGACCATAACATGACCCTGTAATTTGGGTGTGTGCTGAACCCCACCCCCTCTGATGACGTGTATGCTGTGATGACATTCATTGCAGCTGCTTTAACACAATGGTAGAGGAGCTAAATAGTCGTCAGCAGTGTGCAAGTTATGAACACAATGACATAACATATGCTACGTATGCCTCATTATGATGTCTGTATATGACATGAAGCAAAAATGGACCTTTTCATAAACAACTATACATTTGTTAGTGCAAGTGATGTTTGTAGGCCGTTGCATGCAATATATTCAATGCATGATTAGAATAGCCCATAATGTCGTGTTTTTAGGAGTTAAATAAATAATATACACATTAATATTATACATATTTATGTTCTGTACTAGTAGCTAGTCATAATTTCTCATTAGCATGTGTTACACATGTATGCTACGCTGTTGTTCCCCATCTTCGCCAACCATCAATTGGTTCCACTGCAGCAATGCATTTTGGGACTTCACATGTAAATGACCACGCAATGGCACGTGGTATATTAGTTACTGCTTTTATTAGGACTACAACATATATGTATATTTTGAGATATATATATATAGAGAGAAACAGACATATACATATATAGATGTAGGTATGCTTATATTGTGAAGACAGTATAATAAGCAGCGGAAATATGTAAAATAACTGTAAGCAACGACACGCCTTGTACAGTAAGATTTCTCACCTGGTGGAAATTGTGAGGAATAAATTCCGATGTCCCGGTCACCGGCCAAACCCTCCACGACGACGGGAAGTAATTTTGCCCGAAGCAGCTCCTCCAATGGAGTTAAGATCAGACGTTGTGGTGGCGGCCCACCTCCAGTGCCAGAAGCATGCACGCGTTGGTGTTGTATTTTCTTTTTCAATTTTGACCTAATATCGTCAAATCTTTTGCGACAATGATACTTATCCCTGACACGATTCCCACACGCGTTGACACCAATTATTATTGTGTCCCACATTTCATGTTTGCTTGTTGAACTTGTCCGCGCTTGAAATACAAACAAAATACATGACGTTAATTCATAATAATAGAAGCACCAGTTTCCTACACTGCTAGCTGTTCAGAGATAGCAAACATGCTGTTTTACGTGTAATATGTGAAGCACATGAGCATTCACTACTAAACGTAGACATGTAAGCAAGCTTGCATTCATATTTAATGCAGTTATTGCAAATTGAACGCCTGTGTTTTGTTGTCCTTGTAACGCATGAAAAAAAGCTGTGTTTCCACAATAATTAACATAGAAAGATATTCTTGAGCAATATTTGCATATTAACAAAACTCACATGCCCTGGGATCACATGTATTTGAAGAATACATGGAAAGGTACACTTACCTAATAAATGTCCATAGAGACTGTCATAGTGCTCCAGAATCCCAGTGACAAGAGCTCTATTTTCCTGGTCATTGAAGCGAGGATTACGTGGCTTCTCCACACGTTTCTTCCGAGCAGGTTTAGGCTCAGAGCTTGGCTGCTGCTGACTGGACTATCCTTGTTCCAATGGAAGAGACTCCAAAAGCTGGCCACCAGCAAGCACGCCACCACCAGACACCCCATCAGCAACTGAGCCACCAGCATCACTCCCACTCCCACCAACAGCACTCCCACTCCCACCAACAGCACTCGCACTCCTAGCACCAGCACTCCCACTCCCAGCAACAGCACTCACACTCCCAGCAACAGCACTCGCACTCCCAGCAACAGCACTCGCACTCCCAGCAACAGCACTCCCACTCCCAGCAACAGCACTCCCACTCCCAGCAACAGCATTCGCACTCCCAGCTACAGCACTCGCACTCCTAGCAACAGCACTCGCCTGAACAGTACGTTCACTCTGACGCATACTCGCACGAGTAGCACTACCACTCACACCAGCATCACTCTTCCCACGCTTAGCGGGCATACTTACAGCACTCACAAAAAACAGAAAACAAATGTACAGCCAATCACACGAAACACTTCCACATAGAAAACAAGACAAAGATGTAAACAAAACTACAAAGGACAAAGCTTTCACAATACACAACAAGTCTCTCAGTCAATATGCTAATCTTAAATCACCCAGCTCTGTGCGTCTCTCTCTCTCTCACTCCCAACAACACAGAGAATGATTAACAGTACACGTTGCCTTTAAATATGGCGCGCTATCCAATACATGCTGGCTTCGCCTAATTCAGCAAGATTTTTGACTGGCGAACGTAACAGCACCCCGCCACGCACGCCGATACACCTGTGTGTGATCGGCACATCATCGTGAGAGTGGGCGGTTTTGTTTTCGTGTTGATTTTGAATGGATTCGGCACTTACTGCATAAGTAACTGAGGGAAAATCGCCAATAACATGCCTAATCGGTAAGCTTGCCGATTTCACATTTTCGTCGCTTACTGCATGAGGCCCTAAGTTCTAAATCAAGAAAGGTGATAATGGACCTATTGATCTCAGATGTGAACCTCAACCCCATAGTATTGTTGTTAAATGTGGAAAGAATATCTATTAGTCCCTGTTCGGGACCATCCCATATGAATATTAGGTCATCAATGAAACGGCCATAGAACACAAGTCCCGCCCCCAGCCTTGCATTGTCCCACACATGGATACTCTCCCACAGACCATGTATAGGTTCGCGTAGCTGGGGGCAAACCTCGTGCCCATGGCCGTTCCACAGACTTGGAGATAATACTGGTCCTCAAACAGGAAATAATTGTGTTCTAGGATGAATCGTATCGCCTTTATAATGAATTCCCTTTGTACATGTTCCAGTTTGGTGTCTGTCTCTAAAAATGTGTCAATGGCTTGTATACCTTTTTCATGGTCAATACACGTGTAGAGGGATGATACATCACACGTGGCCCACATGTATGACGACTTCCAGGGAATGTTGGAAATGAGGTCAATGACGTGCAGCGAGTCCCTGATGTGTGACCTCAATTCTTCCACAATTGGTTGTAAATAATAATCCACATATTGGGACACGCTGGACGTCATTGACTCCACACCCGATACTATGGGTCTTCCTGGGGGTGCCTTTAGATCCTTATGAATTTTTGGTATGTGATAAAAGACTGGAGTCCTTGGATGACGTTTAAATAGGAATTCAAATTCAGATCTACTTATTACATTTTGTACCTGGGCATCTAACAACAGCGCCTTTAATTGTGTTTGAAATTCAATTAGGGGATCCTCATTCAACTTGATGTAAAAAACTTCATTATCTAATTGGCGTTTGGCTTTTAATATGTATGAATCCCTATTTTGCAAGACTACCCCACCCCCCTTGTCTGCCTGTCTAATGACCACATTTTTATTTTTGCTTAGTTCATCTAAAGCTTGTTGTTCATTTTGATGTAGATTTTTACGTTTTAATATGGGTGTTTCTTCACAGAGTTTTTCAAAGTCACGTAGGACTAGGGTATAAAATGTGTCTATGAATCCTCCTTTAGACAGGTAGGGAAAAAATGTGGATCTTGGGACAAAGGGGGAATGTAGAATCTGAGGCTCAGTTTCTACCATAGAATCTTCAGTTGCCATGACTGACAGTGTGCCTGGAGTATGTATGGAATGTTGAGTAAATAGATTAAAATCTAACTCAGTTTGTGTGTCTGTGACTTCTATGTTTATATTGGTTTTTATTGATGTTTGTTCAACCAGATATTGTGACTGCATGGATATTTGAGATGCCATTGCTCTTATGCAATTTTGTTCCTGTGTGTTAAATAACACTTCCTTTTCTTTACTTTTAATTGCAAAATGTCTCATGAGAGTGACCTTTCTAATATATCTATTCAGGTCAACAAATAAATTGAACTTATTTGGAGTGCTGCTAGGTGCAAATGATAAACCCTTAGCCAGCAGAGATACATGATGTGCCGACAATACAAAACTAGACAGATTGAAAATACCGTGACTCTCTGGCGTCAAAAGTCTCAGTCTGCTTGTCTCCTTTCTTTGCTGCTGTTTCCCTCCTCTTCTTCCTCTGTATCTCGTTTTCTGAGTGGTGTTGTCGATGGCGGTGTTTGACTCCAAAGAGGGTATATTTTTTCTTTTTTCTCTAATGCCTCTTGTTGACTCACCATCTCTAAAAAAGAAGCAGTGTGAGAACCAGATTTTTTATCTTTGCCACAGGATGGTTTAACTATATCTTTATTTTGTGTCTTTGGTATAGTACCACATGTGGCCTTTTTATTAATAATTTCTGAATTCCTTGGTTCCCGTTCGTCTCCCAATACTTCAAATCTATTGTTTACAGATATGGGTTGGGGAGATATAGTATTAGACCCACTACGTCCTCTTCTTTCTTTATAATTTGATTTAGAAAAATGTTTGAAGACTTTAGGTTTCTCTGTATGTGTATGAGTGGGTTCTTTGCTATATTCCCTTTTTCTGCTATTTTTACGCCCATTCTTATGTGGAGTGTGATGGTAGGAACTATCTCTTTTATTTCTTTTCCAATTTCTTACCCTATCTGTTGCATAATCTACAACATCCCTTTCAAATTTGTTATCTTTCCTTTCTAAGACATCCTCCTCATACTTGAGAACTCTCATTGAGACCAAATCATCTAGTTCTTTAAATTCTTCACTATCAATGAAGGGAATAATTGATTCTTGTAATTCCTCAATCTCTTTTTCTAAACTTATAAGTTTGTCTTCACGATAGGAGATGAGGAGCCTTATTAAAGCAAATGAACAATTCTCTAATGTTTGGTTCCAATTGGCTGAGAACTCTTTACTGGTTTCAAAGGTAGGTTTCTTTAAGACTCTCAAGCCTCTTGGAACTAATTTTTTGTCCAAATATTTTTGCAAAGCTAATAAATCAAGCCAATGCTTCATTTCTTCTTTAGCCAATTTCTCTAGCCCATAGAATTTGGCTTTTACTGTAAATCTACTTTAATAACATCATTGTTATCATCTTCCATGTCTTCTATAAGATTAATCTCAGTGGTAGCCATATACTGTTGCCTTCTTGTCAATCTTTCCTTACTGCTTAGCATCATTTTGAAAGTGTTTGTGTTCTGAGTGACACCTAATGTGTTGCTGTCTAAAAACGTTGATACCACACAATAATTACAAACAAAGAAAAGACTGCGCTCCTTAAGTGTAAACTCACACTGAAATGCACAAAATAAATGTACTAAGTATATATACACAATAGGAAATAGGCAAAAGGCTAATAGATCAATAAAATGGCTGATTGACTCACACTAATAAAAATTGCACACAATATGATGATAATTGAATGCTAAGTGCCAATGTTTAAAAAGCTGCTTGTAAAAAAGTACCAATATACAAAACAATGACTGTGAAAGTGCATATATGAGGTGATTCTACTGCTGCACAATTGAAACCCTCTTGGATGGTTTCATTCCTGTGGCGGTCTCATTCCTGTATCCCCTGTTGGATGTCGGTTCGGATGAGCTGGGACTACACAGACGGAGAGATTGGCGCGCAAACAGAGGCATATCGTGGGCAGTTGGCGAATGAGTATACTCATTACATGCTTTTATTTATCATTTGTTTGTGAGTTTGCATTTGTTGGTTCTATTCATTTTTATTAAATTGTATTTTTTCATGCTGCACTAGGATCGGGCGCTTTCTTTTCTTGTTGTTCGCAGATTTCTGGGAGTTCGTTGGTCCTTGCGGAGAGCAGCCAGATCCTAGTTATGGACCCTTGGTTTGGTTGATATTTTTTTCATTTTATATTTTTATTTTCATTTTTATATATTTTTTCATTTTTCATTTTTTATATACACACGTGTTATTTTTATTACATTTTCATTCCATTAGTATTGTAGTACCATCCAGGAGGGTTTAAATTGTGCAGCAGTAGAATCACCTCATATATGCACTTTCACAGTCATTGTTTTGTATATTGGTACTTTTTTACAAGCAGCTTTTTTAAACATGGCACTTAGCATTCAATTATCATCATATTGTGTGCAATTTTTATTAGTGTGAGTCCAATCAGCCATTTTATTCGTCTCGATTAGCCTTTTGCCTATTTCCTATTGTGTATATATACTTAGTACATTTATTTTGTGTATTTCAGTGTGAGTTTACACTTAGAGGCAGTCTTTTCTTTGTTTTATATATATATATATATATATATATCTATATAATATCTATTATATCTATATAAATCATGGTATAAATATTAATATATATATTCTATCATTCTTTTATTTGTGTTTTCACACAATGACAAAAACCCTCCACAGTAAAGCATATAGCAACTGTAAATATTACTGTATATTCATTTGCATGTCTTAGACAGGTCTGCACCCTGTCTTTCACCATGAAATGACATGCAAATGAGCACACAGTGCCACCTTTTATCTCAAGCTCACATTACATGAGCAACCCTTAGCCAATGCATGCTGCTATAGACACAACTTTTAAGCAAGGGCTTGGGAGATGCAAAGCCAGTAAACCCACTCACAGACATGTTTCAACCTTGATGGGTATCATCAGTGTGAGGTTGGTTGCTGGCATTTGCTGGTTTGAGATTAAGAGTAGGTAATCACCACACTTATTAATGTTATGGTGGGTAAAAAAAAACTCCGCGAATCCGGACATTGTTCCGGCGCTCCCGATTTTCTGCATTCTCCTGCCGATCTGTTAACTCATCCACTTGTGTCTGCAGATGAGCAGTCTTCTCTGTTTTTTTAATTGACTTGGACGCGGCCGCCATTTTTTCTTCAATCGCTCCGGTACGCTCTCCTACATGTTGTACCTCTCTCCGGAGCTCCTGGATCTCGGCCTGTAGCAGAGTTTTGAGGTCTTTGTAAAGTCTATCGAAGTCACAGCGGCGGACCGGTAGCTGTTCCGGCCCCTCCACTAAGTCCTCTTCACGCTCCGAGTCCGAGCCGCCATTTGAATGCGGCGCCATTTCTGCTTCGGCGGCCCGCGAGCTAGATCTATTTAAATATCTTCGGAGATCCCCCGTATTCTTTTTCCGGTTGTTCGGCGGAGCCATCTCAGAACAGTCACTGCTCTTGTTGTGATAATTCTAGGCTGGAATAGGCGCTTTAATATGGATATTTTATTAGTGAATTCGTAGTGGGGGACAGAGCTCTCAGCTTATGCTGCCATCCACCTCACCTTCGCGCATGCGCCTCGCCGGAAATACAGGTTTTTAATAAATAACCTCTACACTTCGGCTCACCTTGGGGGTGATATTTCCTGTCAATCCAATTATCACATTCCTAAATTAGGGTTGTTTATTAAAAATAAGGAGGAAGCGGGAGAAGCAGGTTCTTATCTTTTCCGCTCCTAACTTCCAATTATTTTGAAAACACATTTCACCAACACAAATGGGAGTTTTACAAAGGAATAGTTCTTATCTCAAACTGGCTCTGCATTCCGTTCACCCCCCTTCCCCTGGCATATATACAGATTAGTTTCAGAAGAAAGAAAGACCCTGAGGGTATCTATGACTTACAGAAGAGCAAAATCACAGCGGTCAAAACTCGCTCACCCTTCTTTCATAACAACATAAAAAACAAAATGGAGGACAGACAGAGAAAAACAAGATGGTTGCATAGATCCTAGTGCACCCCCCCCCTCCCCCTCTCACATGGGCTTTATATCCCAAGAGTTGGCACACCCTGGGTGAATAGCAGAGAGAGGATCTGGATTGTCGGTGTGCCAACTCTTGGGAGAGATTTTGCAGATCTGTTGGTTGAACGGCTGAATAGGCTGCTGTGTGGACAGGACTTGAAGGCAGAGTACAACACTTGCCGAAGATCTCGTGACACACGATTGAGTACCCCCACGTGATGCAGAAGTGGTGAGTGAGGCAGAGGAAGCAGGAGAGAGGCTTCAGTGTACCGTGCGTCTGGAGACACGGAAGAGCCCGGATTCCAATCTAGAGCACAGACGGGTGCCGCAAAGAAGATTGAGTGGACAGACGGGGTTACCCACGTTCACTGTGGAGAGAGAGCCTCCAGTGAGGAGAGGAAAGCTGGGTAATCACCCCCCTAATCGTGCTCAGTATATCACGCTGTTGGAAAAACATATTGTCCCAAGCCCACCATCCAGAAGAACATCCCTGGGGGTAAGGAGAACTACTGGAAGAATAAGTACACTTCATTTTATATGAAATGAACTTTGTCTAACTGATACAGATTGTCTTTTTAAAGACGCATATGTACATTGGGACTTCAATATTCCATACACAGAGATATCTTTGATCCTCTCTCGCTGATTGCAATATAGCAATTTTATATTCTTGTGTTGACAAGCTATTTTAATAAATATTTCTAAACGAATATATCTAAGGATTATCCATTTCAGCCCCACATTGGATTGTTACAGTTGTTCATTCATTAATACTTGCTGGTGATCTAGTAGAAGAAGCCAAAAGAGGTGATGCTGTCCCCTAGCAATTCTACTGAGACCGGATTATAGTGATTATTAACAGTCAATTTATCCGAAGATCCTCTGGTGCCTCTTCAATACTTAGTTTTCTTTTTTGAACACTAATTTCACAGTTGGTTAATATTTCTTTCCCCGTTTTCCTTTGCGCCTAGGTCATCTACGCCAATTCTTCTATCTCGACTGTGGTGGGGTCGTGGACCTAAATGGCAGCAATTTGAATAGGGAAAGGTAGTATTGGTCGCACCTCCTCCGGTATATATTGTGTCACTTTTTACACCTGTTGTGTAATTCAATTTTGATTGCACTTACTGTTCTTTTTTCACACACACACACACACACACACACACACACACACCACACACCACACACACACACACACACACACACACACACACACACACACACACACACAAAATGAAGCGCTAGTAAGTGACGTAAATAAATGTGAAACTACACTATAAACACATAAATTGGGAATGTGATAATCTAATAGTAAATGTAACCAAAAGATGCAATAAACATAACAATATAAAGTCCAAAAAAAAAGGATAAAGTCCAAATGTCTCCACTTAGTGATGGTTTGGAGGAGGGGAGGATCCCAACAACACAATGATCCCAGGAGCACCTTGCTGCTTCAGAAAAAGTGGTGTAGCCGCCCACTATAAACCAGGAAGAACAAAACACAAAAGAGCGCAAGCTCCATAGCGCGTAACTGTGTACAAATAGGGTGAATTTATAGGAAATTTAAAGGAAAGTGTCCCTAGGAGATACACTTACAAGATGCTAAAATAACACAAACATTGGAGAGAATCTACGGAGCATCATCTACAGGAGCGGGGGGGGGGGGGGGGTTCCTACAATGATATATATATACTTAGTTAAGATATGGTGGGTATAAAAAGTGACAAAAACCCTCCACAGCAAAGAGGGTTTTTGTCCCTTTTTTTACCCACCATAACTTAACTAAGTATGGTAAAACCCATCCTCATTGCTTCATTTTTTGCATAGCCGGTATAACCAACCCCACACTGATGAGACCCATTAGGGTCGAAACAGTCTGTGGGTGGGTTTACCTGGCAGGGGAGTTTTAAGCCATGCTCTCCTCTGCAGGGTACTAGCTGGAACTGTGCCCCCTTGGCCCTGTGGCATCGGCTCCTCCGGGAGTTTAAAGCCACTCGCTGCTTTTGAGGGGGGCACGCCATCCCGAGCTGTTTGGAGGGCGATCATGGCGGCTTTCACGGCAGAGGTGCGTCTAAAGAACACGGTTTGTTTCCTGGTGGAGGAAGAGGCGCGTTCCTGGGTCAATCTGAAGACCATCGTGGAGAAAATCTTACGAGAGATTTGCCAAGTTGGGACGGCGAAGCTGTATTGCCTACAGGACTTCCCAAGGCAAGGAATTTTCGATGTCACTTTTGTGTACGAACAGGATGCCTACAGAGTGTACGAAACATGCAAGGAGAAGAAGAACGACGAGCGCCTCAAGGGAATATCGGTGCATCCATGCTTTATGATGGAAGAACGGCAAGTTACTGTGCATATGTATAATCCTTATGCACACAAACAGGACATTACCCAATTTTTGGAGAGATACTGCACGGTGGTGAAGGGTGGTTCAGAGCAAACCAACGCATATGGAGTGTTTAATAGCAAAAGGAAATACTGGGTGCGCTTTAGACCAGACCCTTCTTGCGTCGGGGGGGTGAGGCAGCCCCGGCCAGTTTCAGTATTGGAGGGGATAGGGGCTTCCTGACCTACTTGGGCCAACCGCAATACTGTCGGAACTGTTTCAAGTATGGACATTTAAGAGAAACATGCGATAAGTCCTCGGTTGTGCGCAGAGTGTGTGGGCAGGAGGGGCACACGGCAGCCAGTTGTAAAGCCCCTCGTAAGTGTGATCTATGCGGGGAGGAGGGACATTTGGTAAGGCAATGCCAGAAACGCTCTTACGCACGGGCCGCGGCGGCAGTAAGAGATCATCCAGACGAAGAGGAGATGACAGAAGACGTGAGCGAAAGATTTTCTACAGTGAGCTCGGGAGTGTTAAAGGATGATGATGAGACGGACAAAATCCGGGTGGCGTTGGAGACTCCAGAAGTGTCTAGGGTGGAAGTGATGCCAGAAGGAACAGAGGGATTTCTGGAAATTACTGTAGTTGAGGAAACTCCAGGAGAAGAAATGGATGAAACTTTGGCGGGTTTGACAGAAGAGAGCTTGAGGAAAAAAGAGAAAGATCTCTTCCTGGACTCCTTGGCCCAGAAACAGGAGGGGGAGGGGAGGAGATGGGAGCAGTCCCTCAGAAAAATGCAGAGGAGGCGGAAATACAGTCATTGAGCGCGGTGGAACCTAGCTGGTGGGAAGGATGGAGTTTCAAGATGCACAGAGGGAGAGGGAAGGTCCCCAAGATGTTTTGGAGGAGGAAATGGAAATAGGAGGGAAAAAAGCTCAAAAGCGTAAAAATCTGCAAAGGATAGAAACAAAGGAAGATAAGGATAGCCAAAAAAAGTGGCGCCTAGAGAAAAGGGTGTAGAGGGTAAAGTTGGAAAAGTATCAGGGAAAGTAACCCTAAAAGAGAAAATTGAACATTTTGAGGATGCAGTGGGAGATGTTCTATTTTGGGTGGGTATTTTCCGGAAGCAGCATGGGGGAAGTAGTGATGAACAGATAATAAAAAGATTAGAGGAAATGATGGACCAAAGAAAACAGCTGACAAAAGAGCAATATGAAGAATTAAAGAAGGAGCATGTACAGTGGGTTAAAATAAAAGAGGCTAGGGGAGAGGTGAGGGAGAAGGAGAGAAGTGTGAGCGATAGCTCGTCCTCACAAAAAAGTCAGATAAGCGTGGAGGGAACTAAAATATAGAGAAGAGTAAGCGGGAACAAAAGTGAAGAAAAGGCAGGCATATATATATATATTTAAGCTCCAAACTGGTGGATTCTCATATGGCAAACTGGATGAAAGCCTTAACCGTCTACTGAAGTATTTATAGGTCAATTCCGATTTGCATCCTTGAGGACAGCAAACTACTGTATGAAGTGATTTTCCACTGTTTCTCAGAAAACAACTCACCTGTATGGTATGTTCCAAAAGAGATTGTGAAGGCTGAATTAATGATGGATCTTTGTGTTTAAGCTCTTCCACGGGTGTAACATTTTGCGCATCCATTTCTAGGTCTTCTGGTGTCATAACATCGATTACGTAATCAGACGGCTCTTCTAATGCAAAATGAAAATTATTACACTCTGTACAGGCAACACACTGCATTCCTTTCATAGTGTTAGGGTATATGTCTAACCTGCATGCTGTTCCTGAGAATTTCTTCCGTCCATCTCTGAGGAAGATTAATTTACTGTGAAGTCTTGTATAACAGGAGCAGCATCAAAAAGTAATGTTTTCTGGGGTACTTTGATTCTATTGATCCTTCATGTTCTGGAACTTGGATTGAATGAGGGAAGACATGTTGGGTTGCCAACTTTCACATTCGCTGTTTTTGAACGGTAAACATTTTGCACACGTACAGTAGAACCCTTCTTCAAAAATACTTAAAAATAAAAGTGAATGAAGTAAACTTGATGTCAATATTATAAATATCTACAAACAAAGAAATTAAAGCACAAGTGACTTCCCATTGTGAATCAGTGGTTTCAGAAACCACATAAATGTTTATATAATAAGTACCACGCCTGAGGGAAGGCAGCTCAACAAAACACTTCCCAGGGTGTCTTTGGCAAAGGGACAGGAACAGATCCAGAGCACGGACATCCTCACATGGTATAAGGAAAACAAAAGGAGAACACAAATGGTGCAATATGTTCCCAAAAACAGGTGTGGATGTTTGGAGAGTATAATCGGTGCACCCACAAGTGAAGCTGTAAACCAGGCATTTAAGTATACAATTACATAATGGATACTTCAATTGTCACTGTGTTACTGATTTAATACAGTACGTCCAGGGGCACCTCAAAGAGATATAGAAGCAAACGTAGTACTGTATATTACGATCTTTACTGATTAAAACGGAAGATTAAAAACACTCACAGACATCTGTGGTTTTCAAGCTGTTTTGACATAAATATATATATAATGTGGTGGGTGTTGGAGTTAGAGCGTGCTGGGAATTTGTGTGTTTTCAAGCTGTACCCATTTTAAAAATCCCTCAGACCAGAGAATCATGCAATAAAATACTATCAGAAGATCCTACAACAACAACAACATAATAGAATAGCATACATATAGTATTTGCTCATCATAGAACAAATACAAATATGGAAAAACAAATCTATAAAAATATACATCCAAGTGACATTTTAACAAGATAGCACTGCACACATACAGTATGGTAATATGTGATGGGCATAGAATACATATCACCCTCACTTATGGGAGGCGATAGATTTAAACGCTTATGCCTCAGGGAGACCTACTGGATCTATGTCTTAGGAACAGTACATCCCAAAGGACTCAATGAGTGCATCAATGTCAGCATGATAGTTTAGTTGGGTTCTCTTGTCCTGTTGTGGGGGTTTGATTCCAGAGGTCTGGGTTGAATGTGGCTAGCAACGTTCCCTCTGAAGATACAATCTTCAGAACAGGAATTTAAATATTGAAAATATATTAAGAATATATCATTTATAATTAATTCAGGGTATGAGGTCATTCATTTTCATCTTGTACAATACAGATCGTAATATTGATATCATATTGGTATTGTATTTAGATTGTCAACAATGTACAAGTATGTACTTTATTGGTAGAGGAGGTTCCCTTGGCAGGCAAAGAACACAATATCACTATCACATAATATCACTATCACAAACACTATACACTGTAGTAATTTTATTAAATTATAATATATAATGTGATAATCCTCATACATTTCACTTTAATTATAGTTATTTAATACACACATAAACATTATAGATACACATCACATGTTCGTCACATTTAAAAAAAATGTATGTATATATATATATATATATATATATATATATAAACGAAAAAAGAGAGCGCCCGATCCTAGTGCAATATGTAAAATAATATCATTTAATATTCAAAAAGAGTCCAACAATTTAAAACTCAAACAACATGAATAAAAGAGCATTTTATGAGTAATACTCATGCACCAAACACAGGAACTCTGCTGCTCTGCTCACACGCCTCTCCACTGCACACGATCAGGACACGATCAAAACCCCTCTGAGCCACCGTCCAGCAGGAACTCAGGTATCGTGTCACTTCTCCTAGTGTCCTCCGGAAACAATCCGCATGTGCAATGGGTGCCAGACCGGGTAAACCAAAACATGAACCGTGAGGAGTAAGCTGTCAGCATCAATGTCTTTGTGTCCCAAATGTAGAGGTATGGTGTTTGCTTGCTCTCACTAGCAATTCACCCTACTAGTTTCTTCACATCAAGTGATTTCATCAGGGGATGGATAGTGAATGTTCATCATTAGTATATATACCCATGTGATCCAATCAAAAATACCAACTAATTGGGCAACCGTGCATACAAAGGTTAATTGATTAATTGACCTTAGAACTTGAATGTTGTCATATAGGTCTATTAAAATGAATTGCAACTAGATCATAACAGATATCATTATTAGATTACGTATATCATGAAATGGTACAAAAACATCTAAACCGTATGTGTATACACAATCATGGATCACATGTATATCTATAGAATTACAATTAGCAAGTCATGTAGATATATGTATGTGAACATGCACACCACCTGAATGTAGTAATTGTTGTATTTTAATATTACTTTCTTTGCATGATGACATGAAAAATTTGTATTACAGGTCTACAAATGCACACACATACATCTAAACAGCAATATATACATGTACACATATCTATGTACCACCAACATTATAACAAAATAATCAATCATAGACAAAATATCTAAAAAGGAGAAAAAAGGAAAACAACATTAATATTTACTTATGGATCGACCTATTTACTTGAAATGCACATCAACCAAAAATGATTGATGTATTCTTCAAGTATGGGCTAGTATAGGAAGACCATTTAGGAAAGTGATTGATTATATATCAAAACTGAATGATACTAATATGATCTTTAAGTGATTATACAGAAATGTTTTTTTGAATAGGATAAAAGATTAGATGACAATTTTAGTTTGATTTGCTAAATATCTCATATTTGTCTTAGAGAAGTCAATGACCACGCGTCAAAGGCAGGGAGAGAAACCCGCGAGAAAATTCATATATTAATTAATATCCAGTATATTAAGAGGTGATGGTATATAACCTATGCTGGATGTGTCCTGTTATATTTTTAATGAATGTATCTTATATTTTGCAGGTAGAAAAACTACCTTTGTATGCACGGTTGCCCAATTAGTTGATATTTTTGATTGGATCACATGGGTATATATACTAATGATGAACATTCACTATCCATCCCCTGATGAAATCACTTGATGTGAAGAAACTAGTAGGGTGAATTGCTAGTGAGAGCAAGCAAACACCATACCTCTACATTTGGGACACAAAGACATTGATGCTGACAGCTTACTCCTCACGGTTCATGTTTTGGTTTACCCGGTCTGGCACCCATTGCACATGCGGATTGTTTCCGGAGGACACTAGGAGAAGTGACACAATACCTGAGTTCCTGCTGGACGGTGGCTCAGAGGGGTTTTGATCGTGTCCTGATCGTGTGCAGTGGAGAGGCGTGTGAGCAGAGCAGCAGAGTTCCTGTGTTTGGTGCATGAGTATTACTCATAAAATGCTCTTCTAGTCATGTTGTTTATGAGTTTTAGATTGTTGGACTCTTTTTTGTATATTAAATGATATTATTTTACATATTGCACTAGGATCGGGCGCTCTCTTTTTTCGTTTTTATAGATCTACTGGGAGGTCGTTGGTTCCACGTAGAAGGCTGCCAGTATCCTGCAAAGAGTGCTATTCTTGATTTGAGTATACATTTTTTATTCATCCATTCATGGTTTTTTATCCACATTGATTTTTTTCCCAACATTTTTTTATCACAGCCATTTTTTGATCTACAGTATGGTTTCATAGACACTAGCAATTTTTTTTGTTTAGGATATTTACATTTATTTATATGTTTGTTCCAAATTTTTCATGTGTTTAGAAATTTCTCTTTGCTATTGAAATAGAATATAGTTATTCATAATTTCAAATAATTTCTTTATGTTAAATTTACAAGTGTATATAGATCCCAACAGGCGCAGTCTTTTTGTTTGTATATATATATATATATATATATATATATATATATATATATATATATAAGACAAATATAATAATAGTCAATTATTATACACAACTACATACCATGAGACAGTGAAATGGTCGCAATCAATATCCACCATATAATTCAGCCTTTAGTCATTCAATGAGTCATGCGTTCATTAAGCACCATCATTTAATAGATGTCAATAATCCAATGTATATTAGAAGACCTTGGCTCCACAAATAAAGATAATGATCAATTGAGATAATTATAATAATATATCCAATTTATAAAGAATTCGAATTCATCTAAGAACAAAGTGTACCCACAATAAAAAAAAATACACACAACAGACCCACTACCCACCTCCTAGGCCCCCAATAAACCATTACAATATTTAATAAACAACAATACATAACCCACCCACCCTGTGACCCCCCCAAAAACAGGATTAATACCACAGGCCGCAGGGGGTCCCCGAGTGGTCCACGCGGGTGTCCAGAGGTCCCACAGTGCTATCCGGGGGGTACCCATGGGTGTCTGGGGGCCCTCGGTTGGTCCCTACTAGGCTCCGTGGCCTCCAGGTGGTCACCGCGGGTCCTCGTGGGTGTCTGGGGGTCTCCGGGTCATCCCCACGGGTGTTTGAGGGCCCTCGGGTGGTTCCCACAGGGGTCTGGGGGCCCTAGGGTGGTTCCCAAGGGGTTTTGGGGGCCCTCGGGTGGTCTCTGCTGGTCCCCGGGCCCCCATAGCTGTGGGGCCCCCGTTTTTTTCATTGTAGGTGTCCTTGGGTCCACAGGTGGTCCCCGTCGGCATCTGCGGGTCCTCAGGTGGTGTCCGGGGTTCCCACTGGGCTGTGGTACCAATACTGTATTTTAAAAAAAAAGGATATGCTGCACACCTCCTTGAACCAGCAGCACCGGTAAACTGTATGTATCTATTTTTCTTTATTTTGTGTGGCACAAATAAATTAGCTTTAATATAAATCCATAGAGAGTCGGATCTTTTTTTCCTGAGTTTAAAAAAAAATAAAACATTGCCTACGTTTCAATAAACACACCCCCCCTTCCGCACACCAAAACACATACAGTACAGTAATGGGCAAAATAACTTTTATCCAGATATGGATAATAGATTATTTGCACATTATTAAACACAACATTAGCCATGAAGCATAAATAAAGTAAATAAAAACAGTTTATCTGGATAATAGTTATTTTGCCCCATACTGTACTGTGTGTTTTTGGTGGGAGGGGGGAGGTGTATTTATTGAAATGTAGGCCATGTTTTATTTTTATTTTTAAATACAGTATTGGTACCGCAGGCCAGCAGGGACCCCATGGGGACCACCTGAGGACCCATAGACACCTGCAGGGAAGAACCGAGGGCCCCCAGCTGTGGGGAACCACCCGAGGGCCACCAGACCCCTGTGGGAACCACCCGAGGGCCCCCAGACCCCGTGGGAACCACACAGGAGCCCCCAGACACCCCTGGTGATGACCCAGAGACCCATGGGGACCACCAATGGACCCCGTTGGGACACGCGGGGACCACCTGGAGGCCATGGAGCCTAGCAGGGACCACACGAGGGCCCCCAAACACATGTGGGTACCCCCGGGGTGCACTGTGAGACCTGCGGACCCCGTGGGGACCACCGAAGGACCCCCGTCGGCCTGTGGTATTAATCCTGTGTGTAAAAAAAAAAATGGTTTTATGTGGGGTCACAGGATGGGTGGGTTGTGTATTGTTGTTTATTAAATATTGTAATGGTTTATTTCGGGCCTAGGAGGTGGGTAGTGGGGCTGTTGTGTGTATTATTTTAATTGTGGGTAATGGGGGTGGGTGAAGGGGGTATTATCTCCTAGGATGGGTGTGTAGGCATACCGGGTTGGTAGTGAGGGAGGGTGGGTTAACCCCTTAATTACTATAGCGGTTACTAACCACTAAGGTGATTAAAGGGTTAGGAGACATTAGATTGTCTTTTTTTTACTATTCTGTATTGTTTGTAGCAACAGAGGACATGGACAGTGATGAGGATGAGGACGGCCTTCATCGTGGCTGCCTGGCAGGGGTGAGTGCAAGATTTATTTACGATATTTATGCTGCTTAATGTTGTATTTTAAATGGGCAAATGCACTATTATCAATATCTATGTGTTAGGGGGTGGGGAGGGGGGGTGTATTTATTTAAAAGTATTTATTTATGGGGGGGGGTTGGGCACAGGATTGGTACCACAGTCAAGCGGGGACCCCTGGACACCTCCAGGAACCACCCAGGCACCCCTGTGGGGCCCCTGGACACCCATGGGGCCACCGCCGGCCTATAGTATAATTCTCGTGCATAAAATAATTGAGATATTTTATGTATGTTAGGGGGGTATAGGGGTTGTTGGGGGCATAGGTGGTGGGAGTGTTGTATATTGCAATGATCCTGATGAAGCTGCCACTCAAGCGCAGTGAAACGCGTAGAGTTTTTGGACCATCTGAGGATCCGTAGAGAAGAGAGAAGGAACCCGGAAACAGCGAGCGTGTCAGCGTGGACGTCTAACCCAGGAAAAGGGGACGTGACGTCGATCGAGGCCGCGGACGCAGGGAGAAGCTGCAGTGAGGTTGCGACAAACTACAGACTGAGATGCCCTGTTTATCTTAATGCCCGATTGATGCTGACATGATGTAAGCCTCCATTTTATTTCTGTGCTGATAAATCTGTTTATAGTCTGCACTATTGGTTCTTTTCTTCTGTTTGAGCTCCTGAAGGTTCACTACCACCAGAAGAACTTACCACTGTGTGGGATCTTGCCTATTATTCTGCTCTACTTGTGAGTAGAATACCTACAGATCACTTAACTTTATCACTTTTAGTTGTCATATTTGCACTATGTTATTTTTCTTTATTTCATGGCACTTGTCTGGCTCCACTACTATTTGAGAAAAATGTTTTTTGGGGGCAATTGCCCCCAAGAAACATGCTATTGTGCCTTAACCCTTAATTGCCTTCACAGATAGCCGTTATGGTAATGAAGCTGCTTTAATGTATTTTTTTTAATAGTGTGCGGGAGCAGGGGTTCTCCTGAGCTGAACCGCTTTGATTTCTGGCTCAGGGACCCCCTGCTTCCCGAGTTACAGGTATGGGGCATCGGATGACAGTGTCACCGCTATTTTTTAAGCGTCCACGTCGCGTGACGTGTTACATGTAAATAATGGAGGAGATACCGGCACCCCATACCTGGAACAAAAAAACAAAAAGAGAGAACAGCGCAAGACCTCATAGTGTAGTATATAAATAATTGTATTAGATACATTCAGCAGGTGAGTATTGCACGTACATAAAAAATATAAATATTAGGCATGACATGTTATGGACATGTTACCACAACAGCTAGCAGCATGGAACCACTCAGGACTCAGCTGGGCTGGAGAATGGATGGGCTCTCGTCTCCCCCTTGGTGTTCTTGGGTTTCTCTCCCCTCAGATTATCATCATCTCACCGGATGGGGGGCCGCAATGCAGCCAACGTGAGACCCGCTCCACGCCGATATTGTGTGTCTCTATTTCCTGGTATGTACCGATGACGTCACACGGGGCATCTCCCGTCCAAATGGGGAACTGCAGCACTGACAATGCGTGGTGTATCCTGCTCCACGCCAATGCTCTGTATCGGGCTGTCCGATGCGTGCTGATGACATCACTCTGGGTGTCCCGTCTCTTACGGGTTAGATCGATGTAATGTCCACGGACTCGAACAGATGTTAGGCTAATGTAGAATCTTTACTGGATAAAGTACAGACTGTAACGCGTCCTATTCCAACGCGTTTCGTAAATCAATTACTTGAGCTGCTCAGGACACCCCCCTGCTCCCGCACAATATTAATACAAATTACATTAAAGCAGCTTCATTACCATAGAGGATAGACGCTACATTAATTAATAATTTTTTTATTGTAATGTGTGTTTTGATACTAGTGTAGATGAGCAGGGGGTCTCCTGAGCTGAACCGCATTTGTTTCAGCCTCGGGGACAGCCTACTTCATGAGATACAGGCACAGATATGGTGTACCGGTATCCCCCTGGAGGATTTAAATTCCCCGGTCACGTGACGCGGGAGCTTTAAAAGCACAGGGGATACCGGCACCCCATAACGGGGCCTGTATCTCATGAAGTACGGGGACCTCGAGGCTGAAACCAATGCGGTTCATCTCAGGAGACCCCCTACACATGTACACTATCATTAAAATGTATATTTATGCTTCACGATCGCCTGTGAGAGCCATGCGTGGAGACGCAGTGTCTCCATGCAGTTCTCACATGCGGCTTTCTTTTCTATCAGCTATCACGCTTTACAAGTTTAAGCACGCTAGCGGAGGGGGGGGGGGGGGAAAGCTCGGCCGATCGGGCATATTTTTGCTCGACCGGACCAAAATGCCCTGAACTTGTTAGTGAATCCCGCTTTTGGCTTCACTTTGTAATGGCCGAGCAAAAATGTTCTAATCGGGAGCAAAAAAGCGCTGCTTAAGCATAGCCCCTATAGGTATAATTGTTTAAAGTGGTGGTTGCAGGCTGCAAAGACTCCAGAGGAGTGAAAATTGGAACTGGTTATATATCCTATTCCCTAATATTGTACATTTTACTATTGTTTTATTATTTTTTAAATTTTTGCTTTTGACATATCCATATGGTTTAGTTATAATATACACGACCGAATGCAGTTTATTTTTGGTCCTCAAATGATATTTAGATTGCTCATTTTAAATTCAGTATAATAAACATACTCATGGTCACATCTCCACAAGATAGTCAGCTCTTTGCTATAATTTTAATTATTGTGTTTTATATAGCAATTCATTGCTTTTATACAACTATTATGTGTTCACTATATCAATGAGGCACTGTCTATATCTTGTTATATATATATATATTGTGACATAGTCCAAAGATGTTAGGCAGCTTTCTGCCCCATTTTAGAATACACATCAAGACACTAACAATCAATTAGCATCAACCAATAACCATGAACCAATTAAAATAATTGCACACACCTGCAGTGATGACATCATGTGTTGACCATACTTATATAAGGCCCCTCACTGTTGCCTACATCATCATACAGCCTGCTATGTGTGGTGTCCATGACAACCACACTGTTGCAAAACACTGCTGGCTAATTTATTTATTTATTTATTTATAAAATATTTTACCAGGAAGTAATACATTGAGAGTTACCTCTCGTTTTCAAGTATGTCCTGGGCACAGAGTTAAGACAAATAATACATGTTTACAAATACAGTTACATAATGAGAAGGGTATACATTATATACAAGACATTGCATGCACAGTTAAAGATAATTTATATTATGGGCGTATTAAACAGTTACAGACCAGATTAAAATGTGTGACAGCCTTAGATTTGAAAGAACTTAGACTGGTGGTGAATGTAAGAGTCTCTGGTAGGTTGTTCCAGTTTTGGGGTGCACGGTAAGAGAAGGAGGAGCGGCCGGATACTTTGTTGAGCCTTGGGACCATGAACAGTCTTTTGGAGTCTGATCTCAAGTGATAGGTGCTGCATGTGGTAGGGGCGAGGAGCTTGTTCAGGTAGCTGGGTAGCTTGCCCATAAAGAATTTGAAGGCAAGACAGGAAAGGTGAACTTTGCGCCTATACTCGAGTGATGACCAATCTAGTTCTTTGAGCATTTCGCAGTGATGTGTGTTATAGTTGCATCGGAGAACACAACGACAAATTGAGTTGTAGAGGGTGTCAAGTTTGCTAAGGTGGGTTTGAGGTGCTGAGCCATATACTATGTCTCCATAGTCAATAATTGGCATTAGCATCTGCTGTGCGATACGTTTTCTGACCAGGAGACTTAGGGAGGATTTGTTCCTGTAAAGTACCCCTAGTTTGGCATAGGTCTTGGTTGTCAGGGTATCAATGTGCATCCAGAATGTTACGTGGGAGTCAAACCATATGCCCATGTATTTAAAACTAGTAACAGAAGTTAGGGTGGTGTTAGTGTTGGTTCTAATCTGGAGCTCAGTCGCTGGAAGCTTTAAAAATTTAGTCTTGGTCCCAAACACCATTGTTACAGTCTTGTCAGTGTTTAAAAACAGTTTGTTTTGGGAAATCCAGTTTTCAAGTCTCAAAAAGTCAGACTGAAGTATGTGTTGAAGGTCATAGAGGCTATGGCTGTGTGCATATAGGATTGTGTCATCTGCATACATGTGTATTGAGACTTCCTGACAAGCTGTGGGAAGATCATTGATGAACACTGAGAAGAGTAGGGGCCCCAGAACAGAGCCTTGCGGGATGCCACAGGTGATATCAGGGGGTTAGAGTTAGAGCCAGAGATGGACACATTTTGGGATCTACCTGATAGGTAGGACTGAAACCAGTTTAAAGCATGCTTCCCTATTCCAGAGCTCTGGAGTTTGTTGTGCAGAATAGCATGATCAACAGTATCAAAAGCCTTTGCAAAATCTAGGAATACTGCACCAGTGAGTTGACCCCGTTCCATTCCACACTGGATTTCATTGCAAACTTTTAGCAGGGTAGTTACGGTAGAGTGTTTGGGGCGAAAACCAGATTGGAATTGGCTAGGGAAATTTGTCTTGTTATAGTAATCGCTTAATTGGGAGTGGGCACATTTTTCCATGACTTTGGATAGGATTGGGAGAAGGGAGATTGGTCTGTAGTTTGAGACAGTGTTTTTGTCCCCACTTTTGAAGATTGGGACAACTCTGGCAGCTTTCCAGGTCTTAGGGATATGGCCTGCAGACAGGATAGAGTTGACTATGGAAGCAATTGGTTTGGCAATTGCTGGGGCACCAAGTCTTAGAAACCTAGATTGTAGTAAGTCAGGTCCACATTGGCTGCTTAGTTTTAATTTGAGAAGCGCTTGTGTCTGCCTGACATAGCGCTATGAAAGCGAGATCGCCGATATCCACAAGCAGCTGGACCACACGGCAAATGAGGGGGCCCGGCTGCAGCTGGAGCTGGACAAGACCCTAAGGAGCACCTGCAGCTGCAGGTCAAGAATAGAGAAAATGAAACAGAGTTAAACCTCGCTCTGAAACAGATGACGGACATGGGAGAAGCGACTAAAGTGGTTCAGTCGGGCTATCAATCCTACCTCCTAACCAAGCAAGCTGTATGTTCCTATACGTGTATCTTCAATGCTGTTGCAATATTACGATTTGCTATAAAGATGAAGTTGGAGAAAGAGATTCCAATGCTAAAAGAGACACGGTCACAAAAGGAAACCAGGGAAAGTAAAGTCAATGCCCTCACTGATGACAAAGAGGAAGGAGAAAGAATTGACTTTGATTGTGCTGCTGTTATTCCAGAAACAGATAGGCACCCTCCTGAGAATATACTCCCTGCTCTGGGATTCAAAAATCCAGATCCTCAATTTCATTTACGTTGTCCAGAAGATTATCAAACTAGTGGACACACCCAGGCCAACACAGAAGATGTTTTAGCCAAGTGGGTGGCAGTTCCTGAAAACACAAACTTGTTGACAGATCCTGATGACGTTGTTAATATGGACTACGTTTGTACAGAGGCAACTAGGTCTCCAAAACCCAAAGGCCTGGTAATGGCCACAAAAGGGAAATCAAAGATTGAAAAGAAAAAGCAACGAAGGTCAACACGGCGCCTAAATAGTTCCAGATCTCACCAATCTGGACTACACTGTGGAGCCAATGAGAATCCGGTCCCAGGGTCTCATCAGAAGCTAAAGAAACAGTCCAGTCATTTGCAGGTTGCAGCGGGCTATGAAATAAAGTCAAAGGATGCAATAGACTGGAAGTAAAAAAAAAAGATTTTTGGTCTTGATATTATTGTCCTCTATATATATCTCCAAATCTAAAAAATGAATCATGTTAGAACTAAAAGTGATGGTAAAATTCAAATTTTTTGTGTTTGTATTAATAAAATCAAAGAAAGCGTTTAGCGTTTCTTCTCCTCCCTTCCAAATTAAAAACACATCATCAATGAAACGGCGCCAGAGCACCAGGTCCGCCCCCGGTACCTCTCCCATGGGCCAGATGGTCTCCTCCTCCCAGACCGCCATGAAGAGGTTTGCATAACTAGGGCAAACCTGGTGCCCATCGCCGTTCCACAATTCTGCAAATAAAATCACCACCATACCAAAAGTAGTTATGGGTTAATATAAATAATATACTATCTACAATGAAGTCTGCCTGATCTTTTGGTAATTCCAAATCCTGTCCTAATATGTGTTTAATGGCTGCGCAACCTTGTTCATGATTTATTGATGTATACAATGATGTTACGTCGCAGCTAGCCATAATGAAATGATCTTCCCATTTTAATTCAGTGAGTGTGTTTAAAATATCCATAGTGTCTCTCAGATAAGACTTTTGTTTTGATACATATTTTTGTAAAAATTTGTCAATGTACATGGACAAATTTGCTGTGAGTGAGCCCACCCCCGAGACAATTGGTCCACCTGGGGGATTGGCTATACTCTTGTGTATCTTTGGAAGATATTAGAAAACTGGCATTCTCGCCTTGTCTATATATAGGAACTCATATTCCTTATCATTGAGGATGCCAGTTTCCCTTCCCCTATCCAAGAGACATTTCAGTTCAGCTGTGTATTCATTTATTGGATCACTCTTTAGTTTGGTATAGGTAGTTTTGTCCTCTAGGAGGCGTAGGGACTCCTTATTATAATTTACTTTGTCCATCAGTACAACACCTCCTCCCTTGTCTGCCTGTTTGATGACCAAGTCCTCAAACCATATCAAGACCAAAACCTTTTTTAAGCCAATTGACAAAAATAATTATATTCTGAGAACCAGTGGACATTTGCCACGCCTGACATTGCGCTATGAAAGCGAGATGGCCGATATCTACAAGCAGCTGGACCACACGGCAAATGAGGGGGCCCGGCTGCAGCTGGAGCTGGACAAGACCCGGAAGGAGCACCTGCAGCTGCAGGTCAAGAATAGAGAAAATGAAACAGAGTTAAACCTTGCTCTGAAACAGATGACGGACATGGAGTCGCAACTCGACTCCAAAGAAGTTGAATTAGCAGCCGCACTGAGTGGAAAAAGAAATAAAGAAGGACAGCAACAAAGATGCTACCAGGACATGGGAGAAGCGGCTAAAGTGGTTCAGTCGGGCTATCAATCCTACCTCCTAACCAAGCAAGCTGTACGTTCCTATACGTGTATCTTCAATGCTGTTCCAATATTACGATTTGCTATAAAGATGAAGTTGGAGAAAGAGATTCCAAGGCTAAAAGTAGACACGGTCACAAATGGAGACCAGGGAAAGTAAAGACAATGCCCTCACTGATGACAAAGAGGAAGGAGAAAGAATTGACTTTGATTGTGCTGCTGTTATACCAGAAACAGATAGGCACCCTCCTGAGAATATACTCCCTGATCTGGGATTCAAAAATCCAGATCCTCAATTTCATTTACGATGTCCAGAAGATTATCTAACTAGTGGACACACCCAGACCAACACAGAAGATGTTTTAGCCAAGTGGGTGGCAGTACCTGAAAGCACAAACTTGTTGACAGATCCTGATGACGTTGTTAATATGGACTACGTTTGTACAGAGGCAACTAGGTCTCCAAAACCCAAAGGCCTGGTAATGGCCACAAAAGGGAAATCAAAGTTTGAAAAGAAAAAGCAACGAAGGTCAACACGGCGCCTGAATAGTTCCAGATCTCACCACTCTGGACCACACTGTGGAGCCAAGGAGAATCCGGTCCGAGGGTCTCATCAGAAGCTAAAGAAACAGTCCAGTCATTTGCAGGTTGCAGCGGGCTATGAAATAAAGTCAAAGGATGCAATAGACTGGAAGTCAAAAAAAAAAAATGTTTGGGGGAACTGACAGAACCCAGACAGACGTCAGCACTACAAAAGAGGGGCGTTTGTCACAATATATATACAGCTGCAGCGGCCGTTATTCTAAAACTTTGCCCGTTGTACCGCTCGGAATACCCCTGTCATGGCGCGTGATGTTTTCCAACCGTACCGCCATTGACTCAGGTTTCTATCGGGTGCAGAAAATTGAATTTTAGCGTTTCCTGCAATGCCGTCTAGAAACTCAAGTGGGCAATCGCGAGTTGTTGTCTTAAAAATCTAATAGCAATTCAACCTACACAGTACAGCCGTACGTACAGTTCTGCAAGTCTGTGTGTGTGTGTGCAATAATTGTAATTTGAAGATTTATATTTGAAGCAGAGATTAACGTTACGAGTTCATACTGTATAGTATTAGGCTCCTTAGCCATACACAGATTAAAAATATGAGGACACATACTGTATACAGGATAATAAAGGGAAAAGAAGTAATAAAAAAATACAACGTCACGTCTTCTTCCAAATGTAAAGTATTTTTTCTGCTCATGCATGTACAGTATGTCTAATTGGAACCTTGTTAAAACGCATATGCGTGTCATCATATTTCTATATGTATTATTTATTAATACATACTTTTGCTAGGCTTGCTCTTCTTTTCATACTGTTTTTATTTAATGCGCATGCGTGTACGTCTCATTGGAACCTTGTTGAAACGCATACTCTCTTCTATCTCCGGGTGCAGGGTCAATACGAATATAACACGGATCGCTACTTAACTTTTTTCTTATTGCACGCTTACACACACGAGCATCAGGTGAAAATTTGTAAAAATCATAGTTCGAAATGAAATATTCATAAATTTCGGCAACAGTCGCCATGTTATCTGCTGCAGCATTAATTGCAGAACAAATTTAAAATGAATACGTACAGTCAGGTCTTTTATATGCCTGTGGTGTACTCATTGTGTCCAGTCAGCAATTGTGCAGGAGAAAGAATGTAAGAAAAAGACACAGAGCATTGAGTTTTATAGTTTTTATTACGAAACGCCTAAAATTAATAACTTCTTCAGGGTCTTCAAGTACCAAGGTCAATTCACAATGGACCACTGTGGTAGACATGGTTTTTATCTGGGGTTTTTTAAACACCTGCAAGTCGACACAGTAGCACAAGCAGTGTACACATTACAATTCATGAATTTCTGCCACCTGGCGGATACGCGAAGAATTGCACCCAATTAAATCCGAAAACATTAAATTAAAAAGACCAACCGCGGATCAACCATGGGTGACAGGTGGCGTGAATGCGGCATGAACACAGGAATGCAAAATGAACACTGCGTGGAATAAAGCAGATCCAACGACAACGGCTCCGTGATTTTTTTGAATAACGGCCGCTACAGCTGTATATATATATTATATTATATATACAGATAAACCCCGTTATAACGCGCCTCATTATACCGCAATTCGGTTATAACGCGGTTTTCCCGTGGCTGCCGTTTAAAAAACAAAAAACACTGCACACATTGCACACACTCTCAATGCACACACTGCACACACACTGCTCACTGCACACACTGCTCACACTGACACACACTGCACACTGCACACACACTGCTCATTGCTCACACTGCACACACTGCACACTGCACACACACTGCTCATTGCACACACTGCACACTGCACACACACTACTCATTGCTCACACTGCCCACACTGACACACTGCTCATTGCTCACACTGCACACACACTGCACACACTGCACACTGCACACACACTGCTCATTGCTCACACTGACACACACTGCACACTGCACACTGCACACACACTGCTCATACTGACACACACTGCACGCACACTGCTCATACTGACACACACTGCACACTGCACACACACTGCTCATTGCTCACACTGCACACACTGCACACTGCACACACACTGCTCACACTGACACACACTGCATACTGCACACACACTGCTCATTGCTCACACTGCACACACTGACACACTGCTCATTGCTCACACTGCACACACTGCACACTCACTGCTCATTGCTCACACTGCACACACACTGCACACACACTGCTCATTGCTCACACTGCACACACTACACACTGCACACACACTGCTCATTGCTCACACTGCACACACTGCACACACTGCACACTGCACACACACTGCTCACACTGACACACACTGCACACTGCACACACACTGCTCACACTGCACACTGCACACACACTGCTCATTGCTCACACTGACACACACTGCACACTGCACACACACTGCTCATTGCTCACACTGCACACACTGCACACTGCACACACACTCACAGACACTTACACACACTTACACACACTTTCACACACTTTCAAACACTTACACACACTTTCACACACTCACAGACACTTACACACACTTACACACACTCACACACACTCTCACACTCTCACACACTTACACACACTCTCACACACTCACAGACACTCACACACACTTACACACACTCACACACACTCACAGACACTTACACACACTTACACACACTTTCACACACTCACAGACACTCTCACACACTTACACACACTTACACACACTCACAGACACTTACACACACTTACACACACCAGCACCAACACCCGCTCCCTCCCCCCTCCTCCTGCGCAGGCAGCGGGGACAACGGTGGGGAGAAGGTGAAGTTGGGACCGGAGGGGCATCCCCCCTCCCACCTCCTGTCCCGCGTGCTGTCACGCGGTGACAGGGGGAAGCGGGGACCGGAGGGGCATCCCCCCTCCCATCTCCTGTCCCGCGGGCTGTCACGCAGTGACAGGGGGAAGCGGGGACTGGAGGGGCATCCCCCCTCCCATCTCCTGTCACGCGGGCTGTCACGCGGTGACAGGGGGAAGCGGGGACCGGAGGGGCATCCCCCCTCCCATCTCTTGTCCCGCGGCCTGTCACGCGGTGACAGGGGGAAGCCGGGACCGGAGGGGCATCCCCCCTCCCATCTCCTGTCCCGCAGGGTGAAGGGGTGAAGATGCGCTGATGCGGTGGCCATTTTTTTTCCGCGACCCCGTTACTAACGCGGTGGTCTCGGGGTGGACCCCGAGGACCGCATTATAACGGGGTTTACCTGTATATATTATGTTATGTTTCCTCTTTTTATGGAAGCTATTTCCTCTTGCTTAGGGAAGCTATTTTCCTTAATAGTATGTTTATTTGTGTTTTTTTTTTTTTGCTGAGGGAAGGTATTGTCTTAAATAGTGGTCTAATAATTGCTGATGTAAGCTATTGTTGGTGGATTGGCATGTTGATTATTTTATGTCAGATTGTGTTACTCATTTTGTATTTAAGTTTACAACCATACATTAAATTTTTTAGACATAATATTATAAATGTTAACTATTTAAAGTTAGTTATATTAAATAATGTCATTCAGTCATATTTTAAATATATGCTTATATAATTATATTATATAAGAACTAGAAGTAAAGTTGGCTCCTTTTGAATCCTCATCCGATTATGTAAAGTTAGACACTGAATTACAGGAGAAATTGGATTTGCTGGGGAGCAACCTTATCTCTGTGAATAAATCAAAATTTTACTGAGATAAGAAAGACTATGCTACCGGTAAAATAAAAACTTGGGCCAAACATGAGGCTAAACAGGAGGCATCGCAACAAAAAGTACCGGTAAAAACTAAACCAAGAGATCCCTCTAAAGAATGGGTTAAAGTACCTCAAAATAAAAAAGGATCAAATTCATCCTATAGGAAAAAAGAACAATCACTGCCTAGATATTATACAGTATCGGCGCCGCAGAGCCTAAAGCGGCTGGCACCGGGAACCGGGAAGGCTCGCAGCCGTTTTCCCGCGCCTTGGGCGCTTTCAATAGAAAGCACCATAGCGCTTTCCTATTGAGGAGCTGGAAAGTCCGGCGATCGTGCGGGGAGCGCGCACGCAACTTTCCGGGAAATACCCGTCACGTGCCCGGCCGGCTCCCGTCTTTTGTGAGACTCAGCTCGGCCGGGACAGTAGGAAAGAATGGCCGACCCATTATAGGGAAAGATATGTAGAGAAAAGAAGGAGCCCTGCAAGGAGGAAAAGGAGTCATGAAAGATATGAAAAGAGGGATTATAAACCCTATGCTAAATATCAATTAAGAGAGGATGATGGTGAGGTCCCTACCACTTCTGCTTTGACTCATTTTTTAGAGTTGGATCGTTATCCCCCACGAGAGGGGAGAAGTCAGAACTGGGAGAGACCATTAACATCATGGTCACACCAGAACAGATTCTCCCCATTGAGGGAAGATTACAGGCCTCAAACACCCAGGGAGAGGAGAAAATGGGAAGAATTCGTAGAAGAGGAACAAGAGGAGGGACTAATTCAATCAAAGAGAGCAAAATAGATAATGCGCAGAGTATTTTTAATTTGAGTAAAATTGTTTTGTCTAAAGAGGAACAATCAGTTTTGGCAAAAGGTTTAAAATTTGCCCCAACTGCTCACTTTAGCTCTTTTAATGCATTTATTGATGCAAACAAATTCTTAAGAAAGTTAACAGCAAAGAGACATTTCTTAAAAAGAAAATTTGATTCACCTGATCCTAGAAATGATACAGTGGTTGGATCAAATGAAAAATATATCCACACAGGATTAAAATCTAAGTCTACCTTTAATCCTTATCAGGATAGAGGTAATTTTGTGGATACATTTTATCATCTGATTATAAATGACTTTGAAAAAATTGAAAGTAAACAGTCAAAAAAGAGAAATTTAAGTCAAAAAAGAGAACACTACTCTTAAGCTATTGTCAGAAAGAACAGACATAGTGATCAAACCCGCCGACAAAGGCGGTGGTACTGTGATCATGGACAGGACATATTATATAGAGGAATCTTTACGCCTATTAGGTGATCCAATTACATACTGTATAAACATTTGACCACAGACCCCTCTAAAGCATTTGCACAAGAGTTGGGGATACTATTAAATAAAGGTCTAAATGAGGGAATATTAAACGATCAGGAATTTCAATTTTTAAATATTTTGTTTCCCAAAATTCCTATCTTTTATTTTCTACTTAAACTGCAAAAAGATCCAATACGACCCCCGGGAAGACCGATTATATCGGGAATTGGGTCTGCAACATCCAATTTATCTATGTACATAGATAAATTCCTCCAAAGCTATGTAGTAGAACTAAGATCATATCTTAAGGATACGACCCATATTATTAATCTATTACAAGATATTGCGTGGAAGGAGGGATTTGTACTGTGGATGTATGTTCACTATATACAGTTATCAACCACTCCCAAGGTTGTGATGCCATCAAAACTATTTTGATGAATAACCACAAATTGGATCAGGTTGAGATAGATTTTATTATAGAGAGTATAAAGTATATTCTTACCCATAACTATTTCATGTTTGATGACGATTTTTATTTGCAGCTATGTGGCACCACCATGGGTACAAGGTTTGCGCCTAGTTATGCTAACCTCTTCCTAGGAAACTGGGAGGAGGAGGTTATTTACAATCATAACCCATATGGCGCAAACCTCGTCCTATGGCGGAGCTATATAGATAATATTATTTTTATTTGGAATGGAGCAGAACCTTTATTAATGGAATTCTTGGCATATATAAATGTGAATGATTATAATCTATCATTTACAGAGACGCATAGTACAGTGTCTATTCCATATTTGGATCTATTGATATACATAGAAGATCAAGCTATTCAAACGAAGACCCATTTTAAGAATATAGATTGCAATAGTATTATTCTCAATTCTAGTTGCCATCACAAAAATTGGCTTAAGGGTGTCCCCTTTTGAACAGTTTCAAAGAATTAGAAGAAACTGTTCAGGGGTAGACACCTTTCAGGATCAGGCAAAAATCTTGGAGCAAAGATTTGTAGAAAAAAATTATGATCCAATTATGATAGAAGAAGCCAAGAATAAAGCCCTAAAACAAGAAAGAACAAGTTTATTAGGCATTCCTAAAGAGAAACGAGTTGATAACAATGTTATACCTTTCATTACTCAGTTTAATAGAGAATCAAACCAAATACAGAACATAATTCGTAAATACTGGCATGTTCTGAAACAGGATGCGATCCTGAAAGATTATCTTCCAGAGTATCCTCAGGTAGTTTTCACGAAGGCGAGAACCCTAAAAGACAGTTTAGCACCAAGTGCTTTAAAGAAAGATTTAAAAACTGGTAATAATTCATGGATACCTGGAAAGCCTAAAGGGTTTTTCAAGTGCGATAAATGTAAGGCTTGTAAATTTGGGGTTGATAAAACTGACACTTTTATCTCTAATAATACCAAGGAAACTTTAAAGAAGAAGGGTTTTATAAACTGTAAAAGCACGTATGTGGTATACATTCTGACATGCCCCTGCAATTATCAATATGTAGGGAGAACTATCCGCCCTTTAAGGGTGAGAATACTAGAGCATATACGAAACATCAGTATTGGGTTGGAAACACATGTGTCTCTCCATTTCAAAAAATGTCATCATTCTTACCCCTCTGGACTCAAATATATGGGAATTGAGCAGATATCTGCTCACTGGAGAGGTGGAAATAGAATTCAATCATTATCCAAGAGGGAATCCTTTTGGATACATAGGTTGAGGACGTTACAACCAATATCACATTAGAACAGTCGTATGGTACTCTAGCCAATACAAATAAAAGCTTGTATTGCTCATGTTTGCTTGCTTTTTTTTGATGCATTTTTATCTGTATTTTGCAGCTTGGTGTGCAAATGTGTTTGCTATGGTTTATTTCAGGGGGGGGGGGCTTGCTTTTTAATAGTGGCTTATTGTTGGTTAGATTTAGTTGATTTATGGTAATTTATTTCTGATTCCTTGTTTTGTTTCTGGGATTTGAATAGTGACTTGTGTACAGTAATTGATTTGGATTGTATTGTAATCGATTTGTGAATGGATTGATTTATGGTAATTTATTTATTTTATTTTATTTAGAGCATTGCTTGGCATACAGTACTGTAGTGTAGTATGTGTCAGAATGTACTGTATTGCGGTGGTAGTAAGTACAGTAGAACTGTATTTATTTTATTATGCTACTATAGTTAATGTGTTTAATAATGGGCCAAATAATCTATTATCCATATCTGGATAATAGTTATTTGGCCCATTAATGTAATGTACTGTATGTGCGTTTGGTGGTAAGGGGGGGGGGGATGTGATTTATTTAAATGTACTGTACTGTGTAGGCCATGTTTTAGTTTTTTTACACACAGGGTTGGCGCCTGTGATTTAACCCCTTCATTGCCTTAGCGGGCATTGCTAAGGTAATGAAGCTGCTTACATTTTTAATTTTTATTTATTGTGTGCGTGAGCAAGGGGTCTCCTGAAATGAACAAAGTTGATTTCAGGTCCGGAGACCCCCTACTTCCTGAGTTACAGGCCCAGTTATGGGGTGCCCGTATCCCTCTAGTCCCGCGGTCACTTGACCCACAATTTTAACATGGCGGGGATACCGGCACCCCATAACTGGGCCTGTAACTCGGGAAGTAGGGGGTCTCCAAGGCTGAAATAAACTTTGTTCAGCTCAGGAGACCCCCTTCTCACACACACTATGAATAAAAATAAAATGTAAGCAGCTTCATTACCTTAGCAGCTACCCGCGGGTAGCTGCTAAGGTAATGAGTTTTTATTTGGAGGGAGGGGGGTTGATACTAGTGTGGGGGAGCAGAGGGTCTTCCGAGCTAAACAAAGTTTATTTCAGCCTTGGAGACCCCCTACTTCCCGAGATACAGGCCCTGTTGTGGGGTGCCGGTATCCCTCTGCATTGTTTTGATTCGATCCCACAGGATTTTAACATGGCGGGTGTACCGGCACCCCATAACGGGGCCTGTAACACGGGACATAGGGGGTCCCCGGACCTGAAATCAACTTTGTTCAGCTCAGGAGACCCCCTGCTACAAAATTGCTACTGTAATTTTAGAATTTTAATAAAACCCCCGCGATCGCCTGTGAGAGGCACGCAGTTAGAGGGACTGATTCAGACTCTCTTTCTGCGCGTCTATTACACACAGGCAGACGCCGGTAGCATTCACACAGCAGGGGTCCCTGCTATCGGCATCTAATGCATCGCGGTCATTTCATTAAACACAGCGAGCTTTGTCCCCGTTGTGATCACAGTTTCCCGCATTAATTGCCGCGTGAAGTGTCCGAATAACGGCCGCTGCATCAGTATGTCTAATTTTTTTACATGTCTAATTATTTTATCTTTATTTTTAGATATCCATTGCCAAGAATCCATCAAATAATTTTTTTATGTTAATTAGCAGTAGCTAGAATAGGATGTTTGCATGGGTTTGTATTTCCCTGTCAGTGTCTGTGCAAGTAATTTTGGAAATCACACCTTTTTGGCTGGCAGACACACTGACAAAGAAATAGTGTTACAGCATGGCCCCGCTTCTCGGCGCCCCGTTTTCCGGCGATCCGCTTATACGGTGGCACCGAGAAGGGGGCCGCCATCTTTGATTTCGGGTCGCGCATGCGCAGAATAGGCGGTTGCGCCCGCCGCGCATGCGCAGACAGTTGTCTGCGCGCGCAGACCATAGGCCGTGCATGCGCAGAACGGCGAAAACGCCGTTCTGTGCATGTAAAATCCCTGAAAATCGCCGGATCCGCTTTCCGGCGATTTTCACTATACGGCGGGCCCCTGGAACGGAACGCGCTGTATACCCGGGGTCCTGCTGAATATAAATAGAACTTTTCACTATATGTATAATATATGCTTGTTATGGCATTATGTTAATGTCATTTCTTATAATTATTGACTAATGTATAAAATTTGTTGTTAATGTTCTTGTATCTAATATCATTAAGTTTGTGTCCCTGAGGGAGAATTTTCACTGATTATAATGCGTTTAGCTATGAGGTATATTTAGTAGGATGCTTTAAGCCCAATCTATGGCTGTGTAGCAGTTTTTTTGCCAAGACTTTGTAAGTCTTGAGTATGTTAATATGTGTGATGATGCGTTGCATGACTTTGGACGTGATGACATCACAAGCAACGCTCCGCAATCTAAACCTAATGCGGTGGGTTATGTTTAGAATGTAAATGGTGCTATGTGCCCATTGGATGGCTGTGTAACAGATTTTGTTTGCCAACACTTTGTAAAGTTTTGAATATTTAAATATGCTAAATATGCGTGATGATGCGTTACGTGACGCGTCGCGTGACGTCGGACTTGATGACGTCACATGTGACGCTCCGCAATTTGAAATTTAATGGGGTGGGTTATTTAAGGAAGGGAAACAGTGCAGGATGTTAGATTATCCCCTGAGGAAGACTATTAAGTAGAAACGCACTTTGGGTGAGTCATTGACTACAGAGTGGCACTTTGTTGGTGACATCCAGAGTGGAGGACTACATTAACCAGCCCAGTGTATGCTGTGATGGCCGCGGAGCAGATGCTGTTGCTGTGGAGATAACTGTCTGTCCATATGACCCAGGGTGGTCTGAATGCTTACCACAAAGACACATATGTAAGTGGAATACTTTGTGTTTTTAATATTAAAAGCAGTATTATACTATTTTGCTTTTTCTTCTTTGTATATGGATTCCCTTCCTTTCCTATGGAACATTACTGAAGTTGATCCGGAGTACCTATCTGGAAACTAAAGTTGGTAACTTCTAATAACCACAACGCCCTAATATCACGTTGTACACGTGAGTGCAAACTTTATAGAGCTATCAACATTGATTTCATTTGTTTTAGTTGTGAATATATTACACTATTTGGTGTCTCTACTTCTTTTCCATGTTCTGATGTGATTTGTGCACCTGTTTCTTCTTCGATTGCTGGTTGGATTTGGTCTGAATCCTGTATCGGGAGCTGCATTCTCTAAGGACAGTATACTGTTTAATGTTATTTCGGTCTAAAATGGTGTTATTTGCGCTTGATTATTTTTTCACAATAATAATTGTTATGAGGGAAAATGTTGCACACCAAAAATCTAAATAAATCTGAGATACCAATATCAGTGCTCTCTAACTCGATAAGGGAAGACCGGCTGCAATCCAAGTACAGGTTACACAGGAAAGGAAGCGTAGAGGCTCCACGGATTTTTAAATAAAATCATTTATTGAAGCCAAATAAAGTGTCCAACGTTTCGGCTGTCATAGCAGCCTTTGTCAAGGAGCGGCACGTGACTGGACCATAAGGGTCCTCTCTATATAGTCAGTGCAGCAAATAACAGTCCATGTGATTGAACTCATAGTCCAGGTGCGTACCATAATCTGTGTCAGGTGTCTTCAATCATCTCCTCATTGTAATCACATGACTAGCTGCAGGTGTCTTCAATCATCTCCTCATTGTAATCACATGACTAGCTGCAGGTGTCTTCAATCATCTCCTCATTGTAATCACATGACTAGCTGCAGGTGTCTTCCATCATCTCCTCATTGTAATCACATGACTAGCTGCAGGTGTCTTCAATCATCTCCTCATTGTAATCACATGACTAGCTGCAGGTGTCTTCAATCATCTCCTCATTGTGATCACATGACTAGCTGCAGGTGTCTTCAATCATCTCCTCATTGTAATCACATGACTAGCGGCAGTGTCTTCAAATCATCCCCCTCATGTAATCACATGACTAGCTGCAGGCGTCTTCAATCATCTCCTCATTGTAATCACATGACTAGCTGCAGGTGTCTTCCATCATCTCCTCATTGTAATCACATGACTAGCTGCAGGTTTCTTCAATCATTCTCCTCATGTAATCACTATCTGCAGGTGTCTTCCAATCACTCCTCATTGTGATCACATGACTAGCTGCAGGTGTCTTCAATCATCTCCTCATTGTAATCACATGACTAGCTGCAGGTGTCTTCAATCATCTCCTCATTGTGCTCACATGACTAGCTGCAGGTGTCTTCAATCATCTCCTCATTGTAATCACATGACTACTGCACCGACACACTTTATTCGAGCAAATACCCGGTATGTACCTGGCAGATACCTGGAATGAGCCGCTCCTCACCTCTGACAAGCCCCGTTGCATTTGCCTTCCCAGCCTGGGTTCATGCCTGGCTGATGGGCGGCTGATCTGTTAAATGATAATGATTAGGATTTAATAGGCTGCAATGCTTCGCGTGTCTACCAGATGGCATAAATTCCTGAATTGTAATGCAGTATATATATATATACTGTGCAGTATTGCAGCCAGCGGGAATAAAATGCTTCAATCCCTGCCTGGAAAATAACCCAATGCACTCGGGCAGAAAACAGTCACAAACCTCAATACACCCGGGTATACCCGAATTCGTGGGACTAGCCGAGCTCGAATAAAGTGTGTCGCCAGTGTAGCTGCAGGTGTCTTCAATCATCTCCTCATTGTAATCACATGACTGGCTGCAGGTCATTTTAAGAATTTTAAATGTAATAATTTTTCACACTGACTACTATGAGTGCATTCATTGGGGAATCTTTGTTTGTGTTTAGTATAGAGAGAGGACCCTCATGGTCCAGACACGTTTCACTTCTTGACAAAGGCTGCTGTGACAGCCGAACCGTTGGACACTTTATTTGGCTTCAATAAATTATTGCATTTATAAAATCCGTGTAGCCTCTACGCTTCCTTTCTTGTGTATCATGCAATAATAATTGCACATATCTAAAGGTCAATGCTTTCGGTCTCGAGTAAATGTAATTCTATTGTTGGATGTGTTATAATTAAAATGTACAGCATCTCTAATTCTTTGTGGGCACCTTGGCTTTTGGAGGCATTATATACCTCACCTGGGACTGATTTTGTGGCCCATCTACAATGTGACCTGCAAGATGTCACAATTATCATGGGGGGAGGAGGGGGCAGAAAGCAGCTAAGGAAGCGATACTGCAACATCAAGGGTTGTGGCGTCCGAATACCGTCCGAATACCTTCAAGAAGGATGTTACCTGCACCGACAATGTGATGTCCTGGGGACAATATCAGAAGCAGTGCCATCTTAACATATGGGCAAGCTGGGCAGTTGCCCGGGGGCCCCAGGAGCATAGGGGCCCCATGCTAATCTTGCACAGACCAGAATTTAACACTAATTTTCCGATCACCCGCCTCAACATTCAAACCTCCCGCTAACTCGGTAGAAGGAGAAAAATTACGACTTGTAGCGGAGAGTTTGCATGTCTGCATTCGCAAGAGAAATGTTGCCGTTTTTATTGCTTGCAATGTTATGGAAGCAGAATATTCTAACGGATTCGCGGGAGGCAATTAATGGCTGGGGACAACAATTGCTGACAGTGTGCATTTCCATTATCGGAAGCAGAGCCTCCGCTGTTTGTGTTGATTAATCTTTGCTGTACTAGCATGTTGTTTTTTTAATGTCAAAACACTGATTTTGATGGAGGTACCAATAAATATAAGTTTATTTTATCGATAATTTACTCCTGTGAGTGGTTGTGTAGGCAAGGCCCAGTGCACTGCTTTGCCCGGGGGCCTGTAATGCTGTTAAGAAGGCCCTGATCAGGAGACCAGTAAATGTGACCAGAGTAGCAACGCTGGTAGGATTCTGGTAAAAAAACAACTCACAGGGACCCAACAACGATATACCCCACTGGAAAATATGTTATTTGCGGTCTGCATGGCCCTTCAAGTGGTGGAACGAATCACCGGACAAGACAAAATCACAGTAAGAACTGACCTACCCATAGGGGCATGGGTACGAGATAAGGGCCTGATGGCCCATAGCCATGTCGTACAACAGGCCACCATGCTGAAGTGAAAATGGTACCTATGGGAGAGGGGAGGAATTCAAGCCGGGGAGCTGAGAAAGCTATCTCAACAAATGGCCGGGCTCGTAACCTACGAGTGGTGCCTATACTTGACCCTTCAACTGTGTCAGAAGCAAAGTCATTTGAGCAGCTGGACGAAGAAGAAAGGAGCAGTGCCTGGTTCACTGATGGATCCGCTGTAGTAATGTACCAAGGACCATACTGGGTAGCCGCAGCCTATAACACTGTTAAGGATGCCATTCTCCAGGACAAAGGGATGGGTGGATCAAGCCAGTATGTGAAACTCAAAGTGATTGTGATTGTACTGGAGGAGACTCAAGGACCTGTACACATTTACATGGACAGCTTGGCCTGGTTGCCCACGGGGAAAGTAAATCAGTAGTCCATTCAAGGTAAGCCGGTGTGGGGTGGAGCAGTGATGTGGGAATATATCTAGACACAAGCACAGATCCGAGAAGTCTCCATTGGGCACGTTAGTAGCAATGGGTTACTTAAGGGGCAAGTAAAAGAACACACAGCATCGCACACCCTCAGAGGGTGGAAATAGGTAGTCTTACAGGCACTCCTGTTGCTAAACACATGACCAGTGGGGAAACAACCCTGTACAATAGGATAAAAGGGGCCCCCGACACTGAGAGATCCCCCATCACATGGTACAGGTTGAAACATTGGGAAAACACTCACCGGGTGATAGGACCCCATACCCTAAAGTGGGTGACAGGGGAGATAATGGTAGATGATGACACTCTGGTATAATTTACTTGGGTAGAGCATGCTCGGGTTGCCATAGGGCATTTAATTCTTGTGTGGCTCTTGGGCATACCAATGGCTGCCTGTGGATTGGACAGGGACCTGTTATATTCGTTATGTATATCCGACATTCGACACAGCCCTAGTTTACCCCAGGGGCGTAAGTAGAAAAAGTGCAGTTCATTCGTTGGCAAACCCCACGATGCTGTGGGTATTGCATTCCCTCCATATGGGATATATTTATCTTACACTCGTATTGATGCCCTAGTCGTGCTATTAGACGAGGCCCTCAACTCTACTGTTGATGCTATAGGAAAGCTACAGTAAGCACCGAAGAAGTACTGATCAGGGCTGTAGCTTTTCAAAATCGTATAGCTTTAGACTATCTTCTTGCTGCTAAGGGAGGTGCTTGTGCATTGGTAGGTAAGGAATGGTGCATGTATGTAAAGGATAATTCTAAGGCTACAAAGGACGCAATTATATAAGATACAAGAAGTTCAAGTTAAGTTACGAGAAGGAGATAACTCAAGGTGGTTTGCTTAGTTGGGGGAGATGGGACAGAAGATCTTGCAAATCCTTGTTATGATAGTGGGAGGCGTTTTACTATGCATGCTAAGTTGGGAATTGTTTATGTGTCTGATCTCCAGCATCACTAAATTCACTGTACAAGCCTTACCTTTAAAAACTATAGTGACTCCTCGTATCTATGACACTGTGGGGTGAACCATCGTAGGCCTCAGAACCAACAGGTGGAATGTAGGGACAATGGAGTTTGTCTTGCTTCTGATGGCCTAGGTGTGTAAGGGTTTACATTTAAATGATTACTGTAACTGGAATTGTTTAAATTCCTGTAAATACAGCTCAACCCCGTTATAGCGCGATCCGTTAGAACGCGAATCCACTGCACATGACAGCTGGAGAGAGGAGAGCACGTGGACGGCTGCAGAGAGGAAAGCTTCTATGAAGTGAGGAGAGAGATGCCGGTAAGGTCCTCGCGCAGCAAAATGGAGGTTTAAAAAATGTGACTGCTGGTGAAATTTTAACGCGATCCCAGATATAACGCGGTCTAGGGGCTGTGGACCCCAAGGACCGCGTTATAACGGAGTTGAGCTGTAGCTTGTTTTGTCAGTTCTCAGAATTCTGTAGACATTGCTTGAGAAATAGCTTGATTGGGAGTTTCAAACGCCTTAGTTCCTTTTTCTCTAACGGCTTAGTTCCTTTTTCTCTAACGCCTTAGTTCCTTTTTCTCTAACGCCTTAGTTCCTTTTTCTCTAACACCTTAGTTCCCTTTTCTCTAACGCCTTAGTTCCTTTTTCTCTAACGCCTTAGTTCCTTTTTCGCTAACGCCTTAGTTCCTTTTTCTCTAACGCCTTAGTTCCTTTTTAACACCTTAGTTCCCTTTTGTCTAACGGCTTAGTTCCTTTTTCTCCAGAGAAGAGTTCTTCTTTTCCAATGACTGCCTTATTCAGGTTACTGTCACTCAAATAGTTAAAGTTCTAATGACTAGTTTGTGGAGCTCCCCACCTCCTGTTTCCTGAGCTATACTATTAACGGCTTAGTGTGCCTACTGCGTGGTTTACTTACACCCCCCCCCTAACAAACTGAGACGACACAGTTTTGTGGAAGTAAAAATGGTCACAGCTTTATTGTTTTAACAATACCTGAAAATAACTGTCAGCCATAATCTTAGTCCTTTGTCATCCCTATTCTCTGTATCTTCCGGCGGGGGGAGCCCTCCTCCACCCGCCCTAATCTACCGTCCACCAGGAGAGACACTCTCCGCCGCGAGAGACACTCTCCACGGCCCCCGTCTACCGTTTACTGGGAGAGACACTCTCCGCCGCGAGAGACACTCTCCACGGCCCCTAGGTCCCCCTTATCAGAGCCGCCTGGGCCTACCCACATAGGATAGAGCCCAGCTGCCTAAGATTGGTGCCAGGGGTACAGCGCCTGACCGCCTGCGTCGGCGCCTCCAGCCCGCACAATCTTTTCAGGGGGACCGTTACCTGGCGGCCCATCCACATCGGATGGAGCCCCATTTCGGGTATTCACGGTGTCCCTACGATGACTGGCCTAACAGTTCCGCCACCCGGAGGACCCAGTAAGGCCACTTACTGGGGACTCACCCCACACCCCAAGCTGTGACCCTAAACCCTGACTGCTGATCGCTTGCAAAGGCCTAGGCATGTTAATAATAAAATATCGAGGGGCCCCCGCTGTGAAGACAGAAAACACGTTAGAAGATTATTTAATTACTCGCCTGCTGGGCCCTACTGTACCCCTTTTAAGCATTTGATTGTGAATCTGAAGCTGCTGGGGGGCAACAGTAACAGCCGAAAAGGCTGCTTCTATTTCAATTTTACCAATAGTGCTCCCTCCCTATGTCTTAATTATCCCTTATGGCAGTGTCGAATGATTGGTATTGTATCCGGCGTAGCTTGGGTCTATGGCCTCATACCTCCCTTGGGTATGACAGGTGTTGTATTAGCCTGAATATATATTATTATTTTTTTTGCACCCGGGGAAATAATTAACTGAGTAATAAGGGGGGGGGGTGTGCATGGGCCCACCATACATCCCAATTTATCTCCTTTAACTCACCCCCCCACTGGTATGTGAAAACCCCCCTTCTAAACCCTCCTCCAAGAAAAACCCACCTTCTCCGGTCCGGGTACCCCTTTAGCCAACGGCCCAAACCGCTAAGGCTGACCGATGTTGGGGCCTTCCCTCGCCCCTGGCTGCGGTTGCCCAGGGCCTTTGAAGCAGTTCTTGATGGGGTGGCTACCCCCACACCGGATACACACATGTCTAAACTTGCAACCCGCCCCCAGCTTGCAGTGTTTATCACTAAACACCCAACACTCCCCTTTATTGCCCCTGCTTGTTGAATCACTCCCGGGCCGATCGCCTGGACCCTTGGAAAAGAGGGCGTCACCCCCTGCTTCCCCCGTCCCGCTAACTTCATCCACAATTCCATGTCCATCTCCCCAAACTCAACCGTGTATCCCCCTGCCACCTCTGCCTGAACTGCTCGTCATAATCCCGCCACGCTGACCCCCCGTGTTCGTCATGTATATTCTGTATCACACTCATGTATTTCATCACATTATGCAATTCCTTGGGATGTTTTGAAATGAAACAGTCCCCGAACACAATGAAACCCATAATCCAGTTCGCATTACTCCTCCCTACCTGCCCTTTCTCGCCCGCCTCTCGCGCGTGTTTCCTCTCTGCTCGCCCCTTTACAGACAGCTTAAACATATCCACATACTTCCTGTTACCTATGTCTCTCTGTGTTCTCCTGGGCAGGTGTGTGTACAGGGAGCTAGTTTCGACTGCAAACGAATCCTCCCCGCTGTGGGTGGAAGCCGCCCCTTGGTCTTTGCGCGCTTTGCGTTTTCCCCTATCTGTCCTACTCAGCTTTACCGCCTTGCTCAAAGCTTCTACCTGTTTCCTTATGCGTTTTACCCCTGGGGTCTCATCGCTGTCTGCGCCGCTGCTTGCGTTTGACTCGCTGCTCGCTCTTGCGCTCTCACTATCCTCGCTGTCTGACCCCTGGGACTCACAGTCCGACCCTGACCTAACCGACCCCCATCACTAACATCAACATCACCCTCATTACTTTCCAATGCTGCATTTTCATGCTCACCTGATCCTGCGGCTTGTGCACCTGGGTGACCGGTCCTGGGTCTTTTGGCCGCTGCACGACTCCTGTTGCTGCTCCCCGGATCGGCGACACTTTCCAGCACCATTGGCGCCGGCGCTTCCACCGGGGGAGGGGCCCGGGACACTGGGGGGCACCCCGCAGCCAGGAGCAGTGGGACTGCCATTGCTGGATCGAAGGATGGTGCCGGCGCATAAGGTGCGGGGGCATGTTGTGTGGGTGGCTGTGCTAGCGGCGCCGGTGGGTATGGCGCATAGGGGGCAGGTGCGTACGGCGCAGGGGCATAGTGCGTGTAATGTGCCGGTGCGTATGGGGGGCTTGGGACGCGTGGGCATAGGGCATGTGGGAGTAGGGCGCGTGGGGGTAGGGCGCGTGGGGGTAGGGCGCGTGGGGGTAGGGCGCCATGAACACGGTGGGTAACTCTGCGGCGGCGGTGGGTTGGCTCGGCCCAGCCATGGGGGGGTGGTCTGGTCAGCAGGAGAGGGGATGGTGTGGGCAGCATGGGGGGGGGATGTGCTGTTTAGCGGGAGGGGTGACCAGGGCAGCATGGGGGGAGGTGACTGGGGCAGCATGGGGAGGGGGTATCAGTGCAGCATGGGGAGAGGTGACCGGGGCAGCATAGGGAGGGGGTATCAGTGCAGCATGGGGAGAGGGTATCAGTGCAGCATGGGGAGGGGATATCAGTGCAGCATGGGGAGAGGGTATCAGTGCAGCATGGGGAGGGGGTCTCAGGGCAGCATGGGGATGGATGACCAGGGCATCAGGGGAGAGGTGGCAAGGGAAGCATGGGGACGAGGTTGCCAGGCAGCATGGGGGGAGGTGACCAGGGCAGCATGGGGAGAGGTGACCAGGGCAGCATGGGGAGAGGTGACCAGGGCAGTGTGGGGAGAGGGGGGCCGTTTTTCTGTGAGGGGGAGTAAAGCAGCCTGCATTTCCCTGCTCTGCATGGAGCAGGCACTGGAGTGAGGCTGGGGGGCGGAGCTGGCATGCCGGGCTGATTCTCTCAGTCTCCGGCTGGGAGCGGGGCTGGGCGAGGGCTGCTGCTGCTTTCGTGGGGCTGCCGATGCAGGAGGCTGGGTTCTGCTGGGCTGCTTCATTGTGCTGGGGATCGGTGATCACGATCGGGAGCCGCAGGGACCTGCAGGGTGAGAAGAAAACAGAATCAGTGATCAGTTTCTGCAAGCGCTGGGCTTAAATAGCCCGCCCCATTAGCCCCTCCCCTTGTTGATTCGCGCGCAAATCCACCAAACCTCGTGGTGGGGGGAAGGAAAGGAAGGCACGTTAAGTACCCCCTGGAGGCACGGATCCATTACGGACGCGACGGCCCCATTTTGGGACCTCTGCTTCTCTATACATTTGTCTCGGACAGAGATAGCAGAACCTTGCCCATGGACAAAGTTAATGGTGAAGCTGCTGCGTTTCTTGCCTGGATCAAAGTGATCACAGACAAACAACTTTAACTACAAGGAATCTGAGGAGAGATGCCGGGGGGTTCCCTGGTTGACCATACAGTACATGGTATCCTGATTGCTGTAAGCTGCTGAATATAACCGAAGCTAAGTAACAATAAACAAATCTCACTAACAATTGGGGTGAGTGTCTGTGTATTTTGTTGGTGACATTGACAATCTGAATATACACAAGTATTTTCTATCAGTACATTTGCTGTCAGAACACTTTTCTATCAAATGCCCTCTTCTGCCTAAAACCTCTCTCAATCGCTGGCCCACGCATCTGGGATTTCCTTCAACTCAATATCTGACTGATACCCTCTCTGTCCACCTTTAAGACCTATCTAAAAACGCACTTCTTTAACGTAGCATATGGGTAGCTCCGCTGGCTGATACTATATATCTCATAAGCACTGACATTGGCCCCCTGCACACACACCTACCGTAACACCCTCCTACTGTCTCTATAGGTTCTCCCTAATTACCACTTAGATTGTAAGCTCTTCAGGACAGGGAACCCCTTTCCTATTGTTACTTTCATGTCTGAAGCGCTTATTCCCAGTGTGTGTTATATTAATATGCCACGTGTTGTGAAGCGCTATGTACAGAAATGGTGCTATATAAATAAAAAATATACATACATAAATGATAATCATATATGTATTATTTAAAATGACTCATGTTAAAGACTATGAAAAGAACATACATATTTTAAGAGCTTACGTTTAACGTAGTGGGTTCACTGATAATGATGCCCAAAGATGTGGTTTCACAAATGAAGAATTGTAGCAATTTGAATGCTATTTTGCAACCTGCAATAAATAATATAAATAATACGTTATAAATATATTAATAAACTAAACTAGATGTTTTTTTGTTGTTTTTTTTTTAAACATTCTTAGTGTTAGAATTGAGAAATCCCTTCATGTCAGCCCTTATAGATGTAGGCAGTGTAGGGGTTAAATCCGCACCAGGCCTCATTTCACGTATTACTATTCTGTTTCTTTTAAAGGTCAGGGTAATTACTGGCCTCTTCTAGAAACTGCCACAGGGTCACATGGTTATGGTGTGATTCTTCTGCAACATATAATCTGCCCAGATACTGTGGTAGATTGTTGGCCACACCCACTGGGTATAAAAGGTGGGGATACCCATCACAGCGCTGACCCTGTGAAACCAACTCAACTGTGGCAAGTAACACAGATCAAGAAGCTTTCTACACTCAACAAGAGAACTTGGAGTAATGAGGCTCAAGCCTCGGTATCCAATATCACCACTGACAGATTTAATCTGTCAGTCAGAACAGGCAGTTTTGTAGCCAGATCCCATTTAACATCAAGAGGATCACCTTGACATCCAGAGTGATTGAGGGAGGGCTCCCAGCTATCCTGGCTGGTACTTAAGACACCTTTTATTTCTGTTTTATCATAAGGACAGTATCCCAGTATTAAAGGCTCCCAAGGAAAGGCAACCAAGGTAACTACACTACATGACGTAGTAGTCTCCATCACAGGACTTGGAAGGGGTCTGGGTAGGCTGCTGACAATTCTGACTGTTGGATAGTGGGTTTGTGTCAAGCAGGTGTAACGGGGTTTCCCCCACCCAATCGCAGATCACACGGTGTGGGGGCAGGAAACATACATGGTTACTAATTGTGGTGCATAACCTGTTGGCTCACAGGAGGGCTGAGCTTCCGCCACGGGGAACCTGGGGTAATATTACTGTGGACAACTTACGTATAATGATGCAGCGCCTCCACCTGCGATGGCTCCCACCAGAGGGGGAGTAGTTCCTCGCAGGACAATCAATACTCACACACAAAATATATATATGGGACTTTACTTATTCCGCAACACAACATATAACCACAACAGTTTGCATAACCTGTGTCCCTTCCTGGAGGAGACACTTACTGCGCCATGCAGGACGCTTACGCTAATTTGCACCACGGCGGGCGTTAACACTTCTAGGCGTCACGGCGGACGCTACCACCTCTAGGCGTCACGGTGGACGCTACCATCTCTAGGCGTCACGGCGGACGCTACCTCCCAAAGAGTGATCCCACCCTGTGTCCAGTAACCCCAACCCAATGTCTCGCACTCCCAAGTCATATACCAATGTGTGTGTGTGACTGCGCAGCCACTATGTCTGGTGATAGGCCTTGTTGGTGCACGTGAGTTGTGGGTTACCTGCCCGGGCTCCAGCCACGGGTGCCGCTATATCACTGGGGTTGGATCCACCGGGATATCCTCCTACGCGTGGGGTGAATTCCAGCGTGGATAATATCACCGTACAGCTCCGCACCGTCTCTACCTTAGTTAGGGTCTGTCTGCTGCCAGCAGGCCGCAGTCACGCTAGCTGGGCCTCCGTGGAGATAGTCCAGCTCCCTCTTAGCAATCCGAGCAATGTCCGTGATACACTCCTAGCAAATATATAATGGGGCAGGGTCCCTAACCTAGGGCCTGTCCCTACAATACTCAGCTAAGATGACTCCGGGCTATCTGGGGCCTAGGGGATTTGCTGGCCTAGTGCAGAGAGTCACAGACCCCTGCACCCTACCTCCTTCCCCTAGCTGCTCCAGTCACCAACTGCTTTTCTCTGTCTGCTTTGTGCTGCCAGACTCACAGCTCTGCCTCTGACTACCGCAACAATGTTGCAGACCTCCAGGTGCCTCTTACTGACAGAGGCAGCACAGCAACAGGAACTCACTCTAACAACTAACAACGCGCGCTCGCATACCAGAAGGAGGGGGTGAGTGCGCAAGGGGGGAACCTGGCTACACAGGGCAAAAGGCTCTTTTTAGAGATGAGCCACTATGTGATTCGTAGTGCTATGAGCTGGAAGAACCTTTTTGGATATGCTAAACCCTGTCCTGTTTCACAAGAGTGGGCCTCTTCAAGAATGTAGAATTGCATATGAAGAAGTGTTCCCCTGTTATAATAAACCAAGTTAAAAGTTCCTGGCGCCTTCCTCTTTTTTTTCTGGCACCAGCTCCTCATACAAGCCGACACGAATCCATGACATCAACCCTGAGACAACCACAGACAACCCGCTGAGCACCTACACCTTTATTCAGGTCCCAAACCTGTTTAAAGTGACAGACTGTTTAATATCCCTCATTTTCACTGCACCCCCTGTCCCTCTTGCCAAAGGGGGGAGGGGGATGGGGGTGTTACATTAGCTACAACAGTAACACTGAAGAATGGCAAGATACACACATCTGCCTGCAAGAAACCCACAAACAGCCAGGCTATAAGATATCTCTGCATATGTTCCGAAACTGAAGATCAGAACCGACACCTCACAGCTCTGACTAAATCATTCAGACAGAAGAGATACAAACCAAAGACTATTGCCAAACAATCACACCTGCAAGGAAAACCCCAGGAGAACACATGCTCCAATACAAAAAGAAAGCACCACACATACAACTAGTGACCCCCTGGTTTGAATTCTGTAAAAAGAAATCCATACCGAAATTGGGTGGGAGTGCGGCTTTCACATAACAATTGAAATCGGGGGCCAGGTAATGCAGGGACCATGCATCTTAACAAAGAGTTAATTAGCAATGGAGACATAATTCACCATATCAATTGAAGTATAATGCAGGTAGTTTAAAGATACTGGTTCCTTAGAGATCATTTATAATGGAAACAGAATTGATCTTGCCAATTGCAATTTCAGAGAAAATGTAGGAAATTGTTCGTCATACAATTTACTGTCATGTTGGATCTCATTTAGTCCCCCTGACGTCACAGGTCACAATGTTATATTCTTTTATCCTTGTGAATAATACAGTATCAGATTCCAAATATCTGATCTTTTGTAAATCTGCAAGGAAAAGAATATTGAACTCTTGTCGCCCTCTCTGCTAATCAAAAGGGGGGGGGGATTTCAGTAATGTACGACCCCTTTTGAAGCTGGCACCCAGGGTCTCAGACATCCATAATATACACAGACCCTTTTTGGGGGGCCATAAAGAACAAAACCCAGTTTCAGTTCTGGTACTTTGGGTACACTTACCCGCCACTCATATATACCCATCTCCCTGTTTATTGCTTAATTATGCCATAGACAAGCACAGAACAGACCAGGTAAATTTAAATGACCTCACAGAAACACATAAAGATAGTTCTTAAAAAAATAATAATATATATATATATATATAGTATATATATATATATATATAATATATATATATAATATAAATTCAACACAGAAAAGAAAGCAGCCCTCTGCTATGGTTTTCAGTGTGTATGTATGAACTGACTGAAAATCGTTAATCTCCACAATAAAACTAATAATAGTGAAAACTAAAAATCAAATCTAGCACAAATCTATATAAAACCTGTAAACATAAGGAATAATCATTGAATAAATGACAACATATATAAAGAAAAACAAAGTGTGATAACCAGTCCTCAAAGATAAGTCCAATGATAATGTGGGTTTCTGGTGTAGAGGTTCTCCGGCTGCTCTCAATATGGACAAACCACGTCCACAGGGAATCTAAAAGGAAAAAAGGGAGAGAGCGCACTCCATACGTAAAATCGTAAAATTTAATGAGGGGAAGGGGGGGGAGGGGGTAAAAAATGCACTTACAAAAGTACAATAAAATCAAGACAGGCGGGACACAGAGAAAACCACAGGCAGGAGAGAAAGAGGAGCACAGGAAAGAGAGCAGAGAGGCGACAGAAATACGGACTCCTCCTGCTCCCCTGTCTCTGCCCCCCCACAGAAAACCAGGGACCTTATCACTGCAATCCAGCCAATGTACTCCCAGCAGGTGCCACACTACCGCGGGACTAGGAGCGTGCCACAGCACTTCCTTTGATACGATCAGCCACAGCCGTTCAGAGGGACGTGACGTCACAACCGCCATTGCCGGCAGCAGACTGGGATAGAGAGGACGGAGACGGACAGCGGGCGCACACAGCGCTAAAAGATACCTTTATGTGCATTATATACATGTACAGAGTGTGAGTACATTCTTTTAACTTGCTATTTATAAAATCCTGTTCTACAAAACCTACAACCATCGGTTCATTTCTCTGCTCTTGTCCACATATACCTTATGGGAATTGTAATCTTACCAACTCTGAGCTTATCCATATGTGTCAAGACCAAGTGGGGATATAAGTACACCTTAAAGAAACCTCATCATTTCTTCTACTACCCTGACAGGTCAGACAAATGCGAATTTTCTTCTATGTTTGAGTAAGTAGGTTTTCCCCAAGAGCCAAGATTCTTGAACAAGCAACAAATAATCACATACTGCACAATTATTGATTATATTTTTTTTTTTATTACATGTTGTATTCTCTGACGGGTCGCTCACTTTCCACAACAACTACGTGATTAATCACCACCATCCGGTTAGTATTGCACTCTTGGGGCAATCCCAATCTAGCAGTATAAAGGATCGATCCAGCAAGTATCCAGGGCAGGTGATGCTGTACATGCTGTGTTAGAGTCCTGGAAAGTGGCTCCGTATGATTCAAGACTCTGCAGCACTCGCGCATGGATCATCTGCTCCAGCGCTCGGTGATGACGTCAGTGTCAATGCGTCCGACGTGATGACGCTCCCTGACGCGTTTCGTCACTCACGGGTAACTTTTTCAAAGGGAAGTGTGGAGAAGGGGAGGTCCGGTATTTAAATACACAACCTAATGATCTTAATTGGTGGAACATCCCCCCTCTCAGCTAAAGGTGCTTTGTGTCTAATAGAATATATCACCAATGCATTTAAAGTACATATTAAAACCTATAAGAATTGGAGGAGATAGGTATAGGAGGTAAAGTAAAGCGATAAAACCGCAGATGGTGAATCTAAGGGGAACATACATATCACATAATATCACATTAATTAAAACAATAGATATTAAACTCATCATGAAACCATATAAAAATTCTAAAAAACAAATTAAGCAACTATTTAGTTATCTAGAAATATATGGGTCAGTGAAAAAAACCCCGTTGTGGTATACAATCGTGATAACACAGTTCCCAAATATATCAGAGCTATAACAATATGTGAAACATACATGTATAGCAAATAAGTATATTTCATATACAATAGACTTTAAATACTCGCAAGAGCAGTCAAAACCGTAAATTACAGATAGTTCCCTTTATGATGGATAGTTTCCATGCTAGCCTATGTCCTGCGAATATACAGACATAATAGGATAATTAAAGAACATTAATGTCTATAAGCCACAAACAAAGCAAGGTATCAGGAAGGAATTAATACTAATGTGAATAAACATAATATGTGGTAATAAATGAGTTTATGAATCAATGTACAGGTGCAAATAGGTGAAACTCATACATATTATATTATTCTCAATTACTAGTGAAAGATAATATTATTTTTTATACTACCATTTATAAACCTGTACATCATTGTGATGGAGCTAGCCCAAGTGCTTGATGAGTGTGACTAAGGTGTGCTTAAATTGTGATATTATTATAATATAATATTAATATAAATATTCTAACCCAATAAACCCATATGAATGTCTAATACAAAATATATAAATTGAAATGTCTTTAAATAAATATAACCAAACTCGGACTGGGAGGAGGGTAGGGGGAAGGGGGGGGTGACGGGGGGGGGGGGGGCCGTACGACAACACCCGAGGAGAGATCCAGACAAAAATGGCAGAGGGCAGAGGAAGTTAACAGGAAGAGACGTCCAAGGAACCATTATAAAATGTACTCACATCCAGGCATTCATTAAGTCCACCCGGGCTTTAAGTGCCCATTGGTGGATCCAGAAAGTTTCCCGCCTGCACAGGGCCTTAAACCGGTCACCACCAAGAGTACATGGTGAGATGGTCTCAATTCCCATTATTTTCATGGTTTTAGGATCTTGTTGATGGAATGATTTAAAATGTCGAGATAAACTATGGTTGTTGAGACCTTTAATTGCATTTCTCCTGTGTTCCAGGAAACGCGTTCCAAGAGTCCTAGTGGTGCGTCCAACATATTTTAAACTGCACCCACACTGGATTAAGTACACAACATACGTGCTAAGACAGTTGATGGAACTATTAATGGCATGTGTAGTACCTCTAATTGAAGAACAGACATGAGTCTGATTCAGGAGATGCCTGCAAGTAATGCATCGACTACGACCACATGGGTGATTGCCCAGTGGACCCTTGTGAAACTTGGCATTAGTAGAAGTGGAGGAGGACCTGAGTCTATTGGGAGCTAGCATACTCTTAATTCTTCTAGCCTTCCTGTATACCACAGTAGCTCTATCGGGCAAAGTGGGTCCTAGATGAGGGTCACATTTGAGGACAGACCAATGATCATTTAGAATTTTGTTTATGGATTTAAATGACTGGTTATAGTTGGTTATAAACCTTAATGTGGATGCCTCCATCTCTGAGTGAACTGCTGGGGTATCATAACCTAAGCGGATCCCCTTATTTTGTTTATTTTTAGACTTATTCAGTAAGGCTGATCTGTCAAATGAGCTCACCTTGTCGAAAGAATCGGAAATCAAAACTGGGTCATATCCTTTGGAAAGAAACTTTTTTCCAAGTATTGCAGACTGGTTCTTGAAATCAACATCCCTTGTGCAGTTCCTACGTATTCTGTGGAACTGCCCCAAGGGAATATTGTTGAGCCATTGCTTGTGATGATTGCTGGACGCATGAACATAGCTATTCACAGACACAGACTTGAAATGTGTGGTGGTGATAATGTTCAGGTCTGTGTCTGTACTGAGAGCCAGATCCAGAAAGACAGTGGACAAATTGCTAATTTCAAATGTGAATCTAAGTCCTAACAGATTGTCATTGAAGGAACTCAAAATGCCAGATAACACCGACTCTTCTCCATCCCAAATCATAATGATATCATCTATGAAGCGGCCATAGTACACGAGACCCGCCCCAAGCAAGGTGTTCTGCCACACAAAGGACTCCTCCCAGTGCCCCATAAAGAGGTTGGCATAGCTTGGAGCCCATGGCCGTTCCACAGATTTGTAGGTGAAAATTCTCTTCAAATAAAAAATAATTATGCGTGAGGATAAAGTGAATGCATTGTAAAATAAAGTGCTTGTGCTTTTCCGGAAATAGTGGATCCCTGTCCAACCAATATTTAATTGCTTCTAACCCCCTGGCATGTTCAATGCAGGTATAAAGTGATGTGACATCACATGTCGCCCATAGATAGGTGGGTTTCCACCTAATGTCAGAAATGGAGTCGATGACATGGAGCGTATCCCTAACATGGGACCTGAGCGTGACTACATAGGGATGGAGAAAATAATCAACATATTGGGATAGGCTCGATGTCATCGACTCCACGCCCGATACTATGGGTCTGCCAGGGGGATTGGACAGGGATTTGTGCACTTTGGGTAAGTGATAGAAGATAGGAGTGCGGGGATATGAGGAATACAAAAATTTGAATTCAGACTTGGAAATTATCCCATCACCCAGTGCAGTGGTAAGGAGTTCCTTCAATAACAACTGATAGGAGTCCACTGGATCGGACTCTAACAAGGTATAGGGGGCCAAGTCACCCAGGAGTCTACGTGCCTCTAAGAGATACGCTGGTAAGTCCTGGATGACTATGCCTCCCCCCTTGTCGGCCTGTCTAATGACTATATCATGGTTGGCCTTTAGCTTGTTTAATGCGTCCAGCTCACCTCTGGACAAATTATGGTTGAGTTTAGTTGGTTTCGCACACAATAGCTCAAAATCACGTAGGACCAGGTTATAGAACGTGTCCACAAATCTCCCCTTAGATTGGTAAGGGAAGAAGACTGACCTAGGTTTGAAAGGTGAATGTATAATATTACAATCCTCATCAAAGTCGACTTCCACAGACCTGGTAGGATGAATGGACCGTTCAAAATTGTCAATAAGTGCTGGTGATCCAGATAATTGGTCCGATTCTGTCAGCAACGAGGTGAGCGCATCAATACAGACTTTATCCTGTGTATCAAAAACAATTGTAGAATTATTACATTTGATATTCGTCTCCTGAATCTTAAAGTGTCTATTCAATGTCATTTTTCTAATAAAACTATTCAAATCAATGAACAGCTGAAATAAATTGGGGCCCGTGTTAGGGGCAAAAGAAAGACCCTTCTCTAATAATGACTTTTCACAATCTGTCAATACAGTGGTTGAGAGGTTAAATATATTACTACTCTCTATAGCTGTAGCTACTCTTCTTCTGTTTTCCTTCTTCCTCTGGACGACTCTGCCTGCCCTAACTCCTCTGCTCCTCTTTTTCCCTGACCTGATGGCCTGTTTGGGGCCTCTCGGTCCCAAAGGGGATAGTGTTTGTCTGGATCTCTGCCTTTTGTCCGCCCCTCCTGCCTCGGAGTCCTGTCCAAAAAATGAGCTGACCTATGGGTTGTGGTGGGTTCCTTGGACCTGGCCCCTCTACCAGTATCAGCTGACACCCCATCCGCATCCCGCACACCAGGGCCACCAGACCTCCCCCCAGCGTCCCCAGGAAGAGGCTCGACCTCAAGGACCGTATAACCTCCACCAGTGTGGAACTGTGGGGGGCCACTGGAGAACCCCTGGGTACCCTGCTGAGCAGCATGACTAGAGGGGGCGTGGCTGGATGTGTCTCTGGATTGGTAGGAGCCACCTCTTCCAGACCTGGAACCTGACCTATACCTTCCTCCCTTCCTATAATTGTGATTCTGTGTTCGTTTCCAGACCCTCACTTTGTTTGTGGCATAATCCTCCTTATCACGATTGAGTTTAATATCTTTCCTATCAATAACCTCTTTTTCAAAGGTAATCACTCTCCTACTGGTTTTCTCATCATATTCCTTAAACTCTTCAGTATCACAGTGCGGTTTTAATATAACCTGAATTTTCTCAATCTCCAACTCCAACTCTTTAACTTTCGTGTCTCTAAAATCAATTAAAAGTTTCATTAATGAAAATGAACACCTGTCTAGTGTCTCATTCCATTCCTTGGTAAAATCTATATTTGTTTCAAATGTAGGGGATTTAGTCACCCTTAGACCTCTGGGGATGATCTTACGATCTATATAATCTTGTAAGGAACATGCGTCCCACCAGTGCCTCATCTCTTCCTTCATTAATGTTTCTAATGTAAAAAAGTTTCCTTTGATATCTATTTTATTTTCAATATCCATATTGGTCTCTGTAATTAATGAGGGAATTAATCCACTCCTTCTGGAGTACCTCTCCTTAGCTGATTGCATCATATTTGCAAAAAATGAAAAACTCTGAAATAGAGGCTGCTGCTTATAGGTTAAATACAGGACAAACAGAAAAAGAAAGCAGCGCCTCTGCTTATGGTTATTCCAGTGTGTATGTATGAACTGACTGAAAATCGAATTAATCTACACAATATAAACTAATAATAGTGAATAACTAAAATAATCAAATCTAGCACAAATCTATATAAAACCTGTAAACCATAAAGGAATAATTCATTGAATAAATGACAACATATATAAAGAAAAACAAAAAAGTGTGATAACCAGTCCTCAAAGATAAGTCCAATGATAATGTGGGTTCTGGTGTAGAGGGTCTCCGGCTGCTCTCAATATGGACAAACCACGTCCACAGGGAATCTAAAAGGAAAAAAGGAGGAGAGAGCGCACTCCCATAGCGTAAAATCGTAAATTTAATGAGGGGAAGGGGAGGAGGGGGTAAAAAATGCACTTACAAAAGTACAATAAAATCAAGACAGGCGGGACAGCAGAGAAAACCACAGGCAGGAGAGAAGAGAGGCCACAGGAAAGAGAGCAGAGAGGCGACAGAAATACCGGACTCCTCCTGCTCCCCGTGTCTCTGCCACAGAAACCCAGGGACCTTATCAGCTGCAATCCAGCCAATGTACTCCCAGCAGGTGCCACACTACCGCGGGACTAGGAGCGTGCCACAGCCTACTTCCTTTGGATACGATCAGCCGTTCAGAGGGACGTGACGTCACACGCCATTGCCGGCAGCAGGACTGGGGATAGAGGAGGACGGGGAGAAGCGACAGCGGGCGCACACAGCGCTAAAGATACCTTTATGTGCATTATATACATGTACAGAGTGTGAGTACATGTCTTTTAACTTGCTATTTATAAAATCCTGTTCTACAACCTACACCATCGGTCTATTTCTCTGCTCTTTGTCCACATATACCTTATGGGAATTTGAATCTTACCAACTCTGAGCTTATCCATATGTGTCAAGACCAAGTGGGGATATAAGTACACCTTAAAGAAACCTCATCATTTCTTCACTACCTGACAGAGTCAGACAAATGCGAATTTTCTTCTATGTTGCTGTAAGTAGGTTTTCCCCAAGAGCCAAGATTCTTGAACAAGCCAACAAATAATCACAATACTGCACAATTATTGCTTTATATGTTTTTTATTTACATGTTGTATTCCTGACGGGGTCGCTCACTTTCCACAAACAACTACGTGATATAATCACCACCATCCGGTTAGTATTGCAACATCTTGGGGCAATCCCAATCTTGCAGTATAAAGGATCGACGTCCCAGCAAGTATCCAGGGCAGGTGATGCTGTACAATGCTGTGTTAGAGTCCTGGAAAGTGGCTCCGTATGATTCAAGACTCTGCAGCACTCGCGCATGGATCAATCTGCTCCAGCGCTCGGTGATGACGTCAGTGTCAATGCGTCCGACGTGATGACGCTCCCTGACGCGTTTCGTCACTCACGGGTAACTTTTTTCAAAGGGAAGTGTGGAGAAGGGGAAGGTCCGGTATTTAAATACACAACCTAATGATCTTAATTGGTTGGAACATCCCCCCTCTCAGCTAAAAGGTGCTTTGTGCTAATAGAATATATCACCAATGCATTTAAAGTACATATTAAAACCTATAAGAATTGGAGGAGATAGAGTATAGGAGGTAAAGTAAAGCAGATAAAACCGCAGATGGTGAATCTAAGGGGAACATACATATCACATAATATCACATTAATTAAACAAATAGATATTAAACTCATCATGAAACCATAATAAAATTCTAAAAACAAATTAAGCAACTATTTAGTTATCTAGAAATATATGGGTCAGTGAAAAAACCCCGTTGTGGTATACAATCGTGATAACACAGTTCCCAAATATATCAGAGCTATAACAATATGTGAAACATACATGTATAGCAAATAAGTATATTTTCCATATACAATAGACTTTAAATACTCGCAAGAGCAGTCAAAACCGTAAATTACCAGATAGTTAACCCTTTATGATGGATAGTTTCCATGCTAGCCTATGTCCTGCGAATATACAGACATAATAGGATAATTAAAGAACATTAATGTCTATAAGCCACAAACAAAGCAAGGTATCAGGAAGGAAATTAATACTAATGTGAATAAACATAATATGTGTAATAAATGAGTGTTTATGAATCAATGTACAGGTGCAAATAGGTGAACTCATACATATTATATTATTCTCAATTACTAGTGAAGATAATATTATTTTTATACTACCATTTATAAACATGTACATCATTGTGATGGAGCTAGCTCCAAGTGCTTGATGAGTGTGACTAAGGTGTGCTTAAATATGTGATTATTATTATATATAATATTAAATATTAAATATTCTAACCCAATAAACCCATATGAATGTCTAATACAAAATATATAAATTGAAATGTCTTTAAATTAAATATAACCCAAACTCCGGACTGGGAGGAGGGGTAGGGGGGGGGGGGGGAAAGAGGGGGGTGAGGGGGGGGCCTACGACAAACCCCGAGGAGAGATCCAGACAAAAGATGGCAGAGGGCAGAGGAAGTTAACAGGAAGAGACGTCCAAGGAACCATTATACAAATGTACTCACATCCAGGCATTCATTAAGCCCACCCGGGCTTAAAGTGCCCAATTGGTGGATCCAGAAAGTTTCCCGCCTGCACAGGGCCTTAACAAAACCGTCACCACCAAGTACATGGTGAGATGGTCTCATTTCCCATTATTTTCATGGTTTTGATCTGTTGATGGAATGATTTAAATGTCGAATAAACTATGTTGTTGAGACCTTTAATTGCATTTCTCCTGTTTCCAGGAAACGCGTTCCAAGAGTCTAGTGGTGCGTCCACATATTTTTAAACTGCACCCACACTGGATTAAGTACACACATACGTGCAAGACAGTTGATGGAACTATTAATGGCAGGTGTAGTACCTCTAATTGAAGAACGACATGAGTCTGATTCAGGATGCCTGCAGTAATGCATCGCTACGACCACATAGGTGATTGCCAGTGGACCCGTGAAGCTGGCATTAGAATAGAAGTGGAGGAGGACCTGATTCTAGTGGAGCTACATACTCTAATACTTCTAGCCTTCCTGTATACCACAGTAGCTCTATCGGGCAAAGTGGGTCTAGATGAGGGTCACTTTTGAGGACAGACCAATGATCATTTAGAGAATTTTGTTTATGGATTTAAATACTGGTTTAGTTGGTTTATAAACCTTAATGTGGATGCCTCCATCTCTGAGTGAACTGCTGGGTATCATAACCTAAGCGGATCCCCCTATTTTGTTTATTTTTAGACTTATTCAGTAAGGCTGATCTGTCAAATGAGCTCACCTTGTCGAAAGAATCGGAAATCAAACGGGTCTATCTTTTGAAAAAACTTTTTTCCAAGTTGCAGACTGGTTCTTGAATCAACATCCCTTGTGCAGTTCCTTACGTATTCTGGAACGCCCCAAGGGAATATTGTTGAGGCCCATTGTTGTGATGATTGCTGGACGCATAACATACTATTCACAGACACAGACTTGAAGTGGGGGTGGTGATAATGTTCAGGTCTGTGTCTGTACTGAGACCAGTCCAGAAAACAGTGTGACAAATTGCTAATTTCAAATGTGAATCTATTCCTAACAATTGTCATTGAAGGAACTCAAAATGCCACGATAACACCGACTCTTCTCCATCCCAAATCATAATGATATCATCTATGAAGCGGCCATAGTACACGAGACCCGCCCCAAGCAAGGTGTTTCTGCCCACACAAAGGACTCCTCCCAGTGCCCCATAAAGAGGTTGGCATAGCTGGAGCCATGGCCGTTCCACAATTTGTAGGTAAAATTCTCTCAAATAAAAAATAATATGCGTGAGGAAAAGTGAATGCATTGTAAAAAAGTGCTTGTGTGCTTTCGCAATAGTGGATCCCGTCCAACCAATATTTAATTGCTTCTAACCCCCTGGCATGTTCAATGCAGTATAAAGTGATGTGGACATCACATGTCGCCCATAAAGGTGGTTTCCACCCTAATGTCAGAAATGGAGTCGATGACATGGAGCGTATCCCTAACATGGGACCGGAGCGTGACTACATAGGGATGGAGAAAATAATCAACAATTGGGATACGGCTCGATGTCATCGCCTCCACCGCCGATACTATGGTCTGCCAGGGATTGGACAGGGATTGTGCACTTTGGGTAAGTGATAGAAGATAGGAGTGGCGGGGATATGAGGAATACAAAATTTGAATTCAGACTTGGAAATTATCCCATCACCCAGTGCAGTGGTAAGGAGTTTCCTTCAAAACAACTGATAGGAGTCCACTGGATCGGACCTAACAAGGTATAGGGGGCCAGTCCCCAGGAGTTCTACGTGCCTCTAAAGATCCGCTGGGTAAGTCTGGATGACTATGCCTCCCCCTTGTCGGCCTGTCTATGACTATATCATGGTTGGCCTTTGCTTGTTTAAAATGCGTCCAGCTCACCTCTGACAATTATGGTTGAGTTTAGTTGGTTTCGCACACAATAGCTCAAAATCACGTAGGACCAGGTTATAGAACGTGTCCACAATCCCCCTTAGATTGGTAGGGAGAAGACTGACCTAGGTTTGAAAGGTGAATGTATAATATTACAATCCTCATCAAAGTCGACTTCCACAGACCTGGTAGGATGAATGGACCCGTTCAAAATTGTCAATAAGTGCTGGTGATCCAGATTAATTGGTCCGATTCTGTCAGCAACGAGGGTGAGCGCATCAATCAGACTATCCTGTATCAAAAACCTTGTAATTATTACATTTGATATTCGTCTCCTGAATCTTAAAGTGTCTATCATGTCATTTTTTCTATAAACTATTCAAATCAATGAACAGCTGAAATAAATTGGGCCCGTGTTAGGGGCAAAAGAAAGACCCTTCTCTAATATGACTTTTCACAATCTGTCAATACAGTGGTTGGAGGTTAAAATATATTACACTCTCTATAGCTGTACTACTCTTCTCTGTTTTCCTTTCTTCCTCTGGAGACTCTGCCTGCCCTAACCCCTCTGCTCTCTTTTTTCCCTCGACCTGATGGCCTGTTTGGGGCCTCTCGGTCCCAAAGGGATAGTGTTTGTCTGGATCTCTGCCTTTGTCCGCCCCTCCTGCCTCGGAGTCCTGTCCAAAAAGAGCTGACCTATGGGTGTGTGGTGGGTTCCTTGGACCGCCCTCTATCACGTATCAGCTGACACCCCATCCGCATCCCGCAACACCAGGGCCACCAGACCTCCCCCCAGCTCCCCAGGAAGAGGCTCGACCTCAAAGGACCGTAAAACCTCCACCAGTGTGGAACTGTGGGGGGCCACTGGAGAACCCCTGGGTACCCCTGAGCAGCATGACTAGAGGGGCGTGGCTGGATGTGTCTCTGGAGTGGTAGGAGCCCCTCTTCCAGACCTGGAACCTGACCTATACCTTCCTCCCTTCCTATAATTGTGATCTGTGTTCGTTTCCAACCCTCCACTTTGTTGTGGCATAATCTCCTCTATCACGATTGAGTTTAATATCTTTCTATCAATAACCTCTTTTTCAAAGGTACACTCTCCTACTGGTTTTCTCATCATATTCCTTAACTCTTCAGTATCACAGTGCGGTTTAATATAACTGAATTTTCTCAATCTCCAACTCCAACTCTTTAACTTTCGTGTCTCTAAATCATTAAAAGTTTCATAATGAAAATGAACACCTGTCTAGTGTCTCATTCCATTCCTTGTAAAATCTATATTTGTTTCAAATGTAGGGGATTTAGTCACCCTTAACCTCTGGGATGATCTTACGATCTATATAATCTTGTAAGGAACAGCGTCCCACCAGTGCCTCATCTCTTCCTTCATTAATGTTCTAATGTAAAAAAGTTTCCTTTGATATCTAGTTTATTTTCAATATCCATATTGGTCTCTGTAATTAATGAGGGAATTATCCACTCCTTCTGGAGTACCTCTCCTTAGCTGATTGCATCAATATTTGCAAAAATGAAAAACTCTGAAATAGGGGCTGCTGCTTATAGGTTAAATACAGGACAAACAAAAAAGAAAGCAGCGCCTCTGCTTATGGTTATTCCAGTGTGTAGGTATGAACTGACTGAAAATCGAATTAATCTACACAATAAAAAACTAATAAAGTGAATAACTAAATATCAAATCTAGCAAATCTATATAAAACCTGTAAACCATAGGAATAATTCATTGAATAAATGACAACTATATAAAGAAAAGCCAAAAAGTGTGATAACCAGTCCTCAAAGTAGAAGTCCCATGATAATGTGGGTTCTGGTGTAAGGGTCTCCGGCTGCTCTCAATATGGCAAACAAATGGAATAGGGGGAGCGAGGGATCAATGATTACATCCATAAACGACGAAAAAACTGCGGAATAAACCACAATGTGGTGGATTGGACAGGAACTAAAAGATAATAGTATACAGTAACAATACTATGGATACTTACACGGCCGTGTGTAAGTACAATCCAAATAGGTATCTTTATGACTGAATATTGACCTCTCCACAATGAGTGCTGGGGGATCTCAAGGGTGTCTATATACTAATGTAAATACTCACACGGCCCAGTGTGAGTAAGGGTGCAGGGCAGATGTCTTTAAGGTGGAGTCAGTCTGTCCAGGGTATTCCTGGTTAATTGCATCAGGTTTCTCCCATGCAGGGCTATAGCTGATCTGTACTCCTCTCTGTTTGTGTTCAGCATGTTATACTCTCCGATTCAGCGGTGTGTGGGGAAGTGAGGCACAGTCTTTAGCAGTATGCAAAAAGAGATATTTATTGTGTATAAAAACAATAACAATATTAACACACTCACATCAAACGCGTTGCTCGAAACCTGTTCCTGTTTTGTCCCACGGAGGCTTCCGTAGAAACTCTCTTCAGCAGCACTGCAAGCCGGGCAGATTAGTTCCAGCTATCTGCACCCCGGACGCGGGGCCGGAGCGGGTTACTGCGAGACTGAATCACACGGAGGAGCCAGGGATTTTATTTGATGTGAGTGTGTTAATATTGTTTTTGTTTTTATACACAATAAATATCTCTTTTTGCAACTGCTAAAGACTGTGCCTCACTTATCCCCACCAACCGCTGATCGGAGAGTAACATTGCTGAACACAAACAAGAGAGAGTACATCAGCCTATAGCCCTGCATGGGAGAAACCTGATGCAATTAACCAGGAATCACCCTGGACTGACTCCACCTTAAGACATCTTGCCCTGCACCCTTACTACACTGGGCCGTGTGAGTATTTACATAGTATATAGACACCCTTGAAGATCCCCCAGCACTCATTTGTGGAGAGGTCATATTCAGTCATAAGATACCTATTTGGATTGTACTTACACACGGCCGTGTAAGTATCCATAGTATTTTACTGTATACTATTATCTTTTAGTTCCTGTCCCAATCCCACCACATTGGTTTATTCTATGCATGTTTTTTTCGTCGTTTAATGGATGTATATCTATTGATCCCTCGCTCCCCCTATTCCATTTGTTCTCACGTTTGTATAAGGGCTTCGGACTATCCCTTCTAGGGGTTGAAGCAGAAGGGACCATAGGAACAACTCTGCAAGAAAAGAGAGTAACCATATTTATTGGTGTCATCACTATCTGTTACTAAAGGTAAGCGCCTGGTCTCCCCCATTTACTCAATATGGACAAACCACGTCCACAGGGAATCTAAAAGGAAAAAAGGAGGAGAGAGCGCACGCCCATAGCGTAAAAGTGTAAATTTAATGAGGGGAAGGGGAGGAGGGGGTAAAAAATGCACTTACAAAAGTACAATAAAATCAAGCATTGCGTGATATAATCACCACCATACTTATTTGCTATACATGTATGTTTCACATATTGTTATAGCTCTGATATATTTGGGAACTGTGTTATCATGATTGTATACCACAAAGGGGTTTTGGAATATATATATATATATATAGAGCGTGCGCTCTCTCCTCCTTTTTTCCTTATATATGTATATATATGTATATAAGGAAAAAAGGAGGAGAGAGCGCACGCTCTATATATATATATATATATATTCCAAAATCCCTTGCTGCAGTGGAAGTGCTGTGTGCTGGGGGACAATGGTGAAAGGCGGGGTTGCAGACCTGTCTAAGACATGCAAATGAGCATACAGTAATATAACACAATCATCTGCAAAAAAGGGACATAAAAAAGGGGAAGAAAAAATGAAAAAACATGATTAAAATACAGCAAGATTAAAATTAGATTACTGTGATTACTATCTCATGAATGAGTAATTAACATATGACATATGTTATATAATAGGAGAAAAACTCCAAAAGATATAAAATGGATTGTTGTATTGCTCAATGGACATATGTAGATGAAAATAAAAATATAAATAAAACTGAACCCTTCACTCATGAGTATATAGTCATATTATATGGGACCCAAACTCCTAATAGAGAGCCCAAACGTCCAGGTCCTCATTTAACCCCTTAGGGGCCATGCAATCCAATTTATGGATCCAAAAGGATTCCTCAGCAGATAAAGTTTTAAGTCTATCCCCCCCTCTCCTATTAGTTGGTATGTGTTTAATGCCTATAAAGGTTAGGGAGGAGGGATCTTTCTTATGGTGAACCAAAAAATTTCTCGAAACACTATGCTTTTCATAGCCATTCTTAATATTTCGGACATGTTCCTGTATTCGGACCTTCAAATTGCGTCTAGTCCTCCCCACATAGTGCAGCCCACATCCACACTCAAGTAGGTACACTATGTAGGTTGAATCACAAGTGATGAAATCATCCACCTGAAAAATCTCTTGCGTTTTCTTTGAAGTGAATGTTTTACGATTAGAGTGCATATGTTTACAGGCGGAGTACCTAGCACAGTTAAAATTTCCCTTTGGTTTAGTCCCAAGCCAGTTTATGTTGTTATTCACACTTTTTGATTGACCGATATCACTAGGGGCTAATGTGTTTTTTAAATTTGAGGCCTTCCTGTAAATGAATCTCGTTTTTTTAGTCCGATGTTCACACAGAACCGGGTCATGACTAAGGATGTCCCAATGTTTTTTGAACACCTTCTCAATACTCCTGTGTGCTGAATTATAATTGGTTATAAACGCCACATCTGCTTTTTTTACCTCCATATTACCTGTTTTTTTGGATTTTTTATGTTGCTGAACCAGCATGTCATCACGATCTATAACTCTGACCCTTTCAAGTTCTCTTGCAAGATGTTCCGAATTGTATCCTCTCTGAATAAAACGACTATACAATTTCTCTGCTTGTGCGTTAAAGTTGTCATTACTGCTACAATTTCTTTTAAGTCTAGTGAATTGGCCCCCTGGGATATTTTTAATCCAGGTATCCTTGTGATTGCTTGTTGCCATTAAAAGATTATTTGTGTCGACTTCCTTAAAGAATGTTTCAGTTGACACTTTCCCTTCACATGTGGATGTCAGTTTAAGGTCTAGATAATTAGTCACCTTTTCATCGGTCTGATGAGTAAAGACCAGATTATAGTCATTTCTGTTGATAAAAGTCAGAAATTGATTAACTGACTCCAGGTCCCCATCCCATACCACCAGGACATCATCTATGTAGCATCGCCACATGATGATATTCCTGGTGAATGGGTTGTCAGTCCAAATGTAATGGTCTTCCCAGTCTCCTACATACAGGTTTGCGAAGCTAGGGGCAAAACGAGTACCCATAGCTGTACCGCAAACCTGTATGTAGAACTGAGTGAGAAACATAAAATAATTATGCTTCAGTATGAAATCTATCAGTTTCAGAATGAACTCCCTATTTAGGTGATGTAATAGAGGATCCTGTGTCATGCAAAATTCGATGGTCTCAAGACCTTTAGTGTGAGGAATATGGGTATACAAAGCTTTGATATCATAAGTCAGCCACCTATAGCTATCTTTCCACTCAAAAGATTGAAACAAGATTAGAACCGCAGAAGAATCTTTAATATAGGATGGTAATTTAGCTACATAGGACTGCAGAAAAAAGTCGACGTACTGGGACGCATTGGCGGTCAGAGACTGAATCCCGGAAACAATAGGTCTCCCTGGGGGATTAACAGTACACTTGTGAACCTTTGGTAAATGGTAAAATATGGGTATTCTCAGGAAGGCAGGGTAAAGAAAAGAAAATTCAACATTGGAAATAACTGACTGTGTTAGGGCTTGATCCAAGAGAGTTTTAAACAGAACCTGAAACTCTAAGGTAGGGTCTTTGTTCAATGTTAAATAGAAGGCAGTATCGCTTAGTAATCTAAGGGCTTCACTTTCATAATCCTTGCGATTTTGCACAACTACCCCCCCCCCCTTATCCGCTTGCCTGATAATGATTTCTTTATTATCCCTTAGCATTTTTAAGGCAAAGTTCTCTTTTGCATTAAGGTTCTGTCTAATTTTGCCCATATCGAACTCCTGTGTCAAAGTATGTAGTTCGTTATTCACCACTGTAAAGAATGTATCGATGTGGTGTCCCTTTGATTGTGCTGGGTAAAATTTAGACAGACTTTTGAAAGGCGTATGTCTAATAACAGGAACTAAATTCTGGGTTTGCTGACTAGTTTGTATATTCTGTGCTGGTTCTATAGCAAGGGGACCGGACTCCATTTCACTCTTCAGAAAATGTCTTTTAAGTGTTAAATTCCGAGTGAATTTATGGAGGTCCTTGAATAGTTGGAATGAATTAGGACCACAAGTACGTGAAAAAGTCAATCCCCTGCTCAGCACTCTGATCTGATCTTGTGTCAGAATGCTGGTAGAGAGATTGAATATACCATTAACTACTGGGGGGAGCCTTCTTGATAGCTCTCTTTTCTTTTGGATGTTGGCACCTCCTCTAGTGCCTCGCCTGACAGGGATCTTTTTCTCTGTCTGGCTGGCGGAGGATCTAATACAATTTCTTTTTTCTTTGTTTCTTTCCCTAGTGGGGGTGCCAATCTTGTTTTCACCATTTCTAAAAAAGAGGGACATGAATGACTCGGGGAACGTGAATATATATTACGTTTGGGTATCACTTTAGGAGAGTGTGTATAGGACTCAGTCCTTGTTGGAATATACTCCTTATTACTCTTATGTTGATGTTGATAAGGGTTTGGTCTATAATTAGGTTTAAAATCTCTTATATAATTTTTACCCCTATAATTGGGGTTACGGACATGATTATCATTTTGGTGATGGGGTTGTTCGCTTCTAACATTATTACCACCTCCATTACCATGAAAATTCCCACGTGATTGATCACGAGACCTATAATTCTGATCATGGGGATCTCTCTGTCTGGAGCGGGAGGAGTTGGACTTATCCCTTGTATTAGGTACATATGTTTGACCAACCACCCTTCCGCGCTCCTCTTTTTTAGCCCAATCTCTTTGTCTGTTGTTAATATAATCTCCTTTATCACGTAGGAATTTATCATGTTTCACCTTTAGGAGCTCCTCTTCCTCATTCTCAAGTTTACTCTTGAGATCATGTTCTAATTCCGAACAATCATTATCAATAACCAAAGGTTCAAGTATGGCTATGATCTCAAGAATATCCTTTTCAAGGTTTTTAATCGTACGGCTCCTTTCAAAAATAACCAGTCTCATTAAGTCCATTGAGCAGGCATCTAAAATACGGTTCCATTCTTGCATAAAATGTGCATTTTCTTTCCCAAAAGTTGTTTTTTTGAGGACTCGCAGACCTCTCGGAACCCTTTTGCAATCCATATAGCTTTGTATGGTCCTTTTTTCAAGCCATAACTTATTCTCTTCTAATAGCAATTTTTCTAAAGTTTTAAAATGATCTTTAACAGATGTTGAAACAATTGACTCAGATGACACATTAACAACCTCTTCAGAAAAGAGGAGATTGAAATGCTCCTCTCGTTTAGCTCTGCAATTGGCTAAACTCCACACCATATTGCAAGAGAGTAAACCGTGCTCAGCCCTAAAAGTAACTAAGTGAAATAAAGTGCAGCACAAATAAAGAGCAAGTGAACAGTTAAACAGAAGAAAAGTGTGCAACCCAAACGACACTTAATCGTTATAAAGACAATGTCTAAATCATACACCATATAATCAGGCCTTAGTAATAAATTTATCTAAATGCAAGGCTCAACCTCACTGTGGAAGTGACAAAAACTTATAGTAAATCCATACAAAACCGTTGGATGTGGCGTTTGCTGCTAAATTAAAGAGTGGCTCAAACACTCCCATGAACTAAGAGATAAAAACACAAAAAAAGCGCAAGACGCAAATGGTGAAGTATATCAAAGTATTCAATATTAGTATTAAAAGGGTAAGTAATCTGCGTACATCAATGTTGTAAAATTAGCGCATTTACGTGTTAATAACACGAAATTACCACACAGCAAGCATCAGATGAAATGGTCTGGTGGATACAGCTCTGGTCAATCTGCTCCTTCAGTCTGGAACTGCTGCCTGCGTTTCCCACGGTCTCTCACAGTCACAGCAACACGTGATTACCAATCACTGTCACGCCCTCTAATTTGAGCGATTCTATCTGATTGGCCCTGGTCCAATTGTTTGACCAATTACCTACTAGCCATATGTATTTAAGCTCAGAGTCAGTGACAGTGAATTTATCCCTGATGAAGAAGCTTTTGTTCAGCTTCGAAACGCGTAGTATTATTTTTTGTAACGTTTGCGGTACCTTTTAAACCCCTCGCCATTATCTTGTGTATTTTTGAGCATTTTAATGTGCTAAACTTCTGCCCGCATTGATCTAACACGGCTGGTGTGCAGCTTCGTGCTGCGTGTGTGACGTTATCTCAGTGCGCGCCTACCGACGGGACTCCACCGTTGAATGCCAGCTGCTGAGACCGCAGTAGAGATATATCTGGACACTGTCACGATACCGGCTGAAGTAGACTCTCACTATACTGCACCGACACACTTTATTCGAGCAAATATCCGGTATGTACCTGGCAGATACCTGGAATGCGCCACTCCTCACCTCTGACAAGCCCCGTTGCATTTGCCTTCCCAGCCTGGGTTCATGCCTGGCTGATGGGCGGCTGATCTGTTAAATGATAATGATTAGGATTTAATAGGCTGCAATGCTTCGCGTGTCTACCAGATGGCATAAATTCATGAATTGTAATGCAGTATATATATATATACTGTGCAGTATTGCAGCCAGCAGGAATAAAATGCTTCAATCCCTGCTTGGAAAATAACTCAATGCACTCGGGCAGAAAACAGTCACAAACCTCAATACACCCGAGTATACCCGAATTCGTGGGACTAGCCAAGCTCGAATAAAGTGTGTCGCCAGTGTATGTGTACAGTGCCTAATATGGGACAGATGACATGGTGATCGAGCGATCTTGCTGGATGCTGTGGATGCTAATCACGTGTTGCTGTGACTGTGAGAGACCGTGGGAAACGCAGGCAGCAGTTCCAGACTGCAGGAGCAGATTGACCAGAGCTGTATCCACCAGACCATTCCATCTGATGCTTGCCGTGTGGTAATTTCGTGTTATTAACACGTAAATGCGCTAATTTTACAACATTGATGTACGCAGATTACTTACCCTTTTAATACTAATATTGAATACTTTGATATACTTCACCATTTGCGTCTTGCGCTATTTTTGTGTTTTTACAGTCTGAATACATAGCTTATTCATTGTCTGTTATCAAAAAAAAACTTGAATTTCTCTAGCAACTAAGTTATATGAAACTGCCTCTCTAAGAGAACCAGTCTATTGTTTATTAAAACAGCAGGAAGCTGACAACATAAAAAGTATCTTAGCAAGATCCTGAGCAGGGAGGAAATTGTAATTTTGGCATCAGCTGAATACATGAGAAATTATATTTCAGCAAAAGGCTGACTACAGAATCTTAACTGGTTATTACAGACAAAATGGATGGTTTAACACAAGTGCAGATTCTGGCCTGACTGACTGGTCCTAACAATTGCCTCCTTTTTGTTCTCTAAAGAACAAATACCCTTACTTGGTACTCTTGGTACTTGGTACCCTTACTTGGTACTCTTCTCTATGACTAGAGCCTTGTAGTGACCAATAGTGTCATATATATATATATATATATAACATTAAACATTTCTACAGATTAGAAAAATGGCTTACGTCTCAATACGTCTCAGTACGTCACATAATTTAAGCTATTTGTGAGAATTGGTGGGGGCTAATTTCTGCTAAGAGCGACTGCACAAGCATCCTTCTTGCACGCATCTTTCATACTGCATGTACTCAGAAAGGCAAAACGGTCAAAATGGCTGCTATAGTCAAAATGACTGACTTGTGATCCTTTCCTTGTGGTTGACTCACGGCCCTTGGTGACCTCCCACCTTCCTCATATCCTCATATCCAGTCTTCTCAGTCCCCCCATATCCTTAAGAGACAGTCTATTTAAAGAACAGAACAGTTAACCATTTCATAGTCCTGATGGACCAAGATGTCCAAGTTGAGCATAACTTCATTCCTTTCCTTTCCGGCCATTATATCAGCCCAGTTGATTTCTTCTTCGGTCTCTTCTTCTGGGGGACTGGCGACATCATCACCGCAAAGAGGCATAGCGTTGGTGGGGGTTGAAACGCACTTCTGGATCAGAGTTTTGCTGTACTTAACACATACATAGAGAGTAATGAGTAGGACAGATACACATACAAAAGCATTCGCTAGCTTCGCTCAAAGCAAATCAATCCAACCACCAAGACCCAATGGTTCCTGAATCCTGAATAAATACACAACATTGCGCTTTAACTGGGGCGCATACATACCCCTCCCTTTGAGGCTAAAATATAGTCTAGATCTTTTCCATTCGGTAGGGCCATTAGTCTAAACTAAACCTATTCTTGGTTAAATGAGTAAATGGTTGTGGTTGTATGATTGAGGATATCTAACCTGTCATACAGTAACCCAACTCCTACATTTGAGAATAAGTTCCCCAAAACTTGTTCTTCCCATAGACTACTTTTTTAGCACTTGTGTATTGGGTGTCTCTCTTCTGTTTCCAACTCTACCTGTGAGCAATTAACATAACCGTGTGTTTGACTGATAAAACATCCTCCCACCGGGATATCATTCTGCAGGGAGATTCTATTCATCTATAAATCCAAACAAAATAAACAGAGTTAAACAAATAATACCTTAGACTATTTTTGTCATCCTTATGGGACGCCATTTGTACAAACCCAATGGAGCATACATTGTAACTGAAAAATAATAAAAACCTGTAAAAATAAAAAGTTCAAAGTTCGTGTGTTGAGGCCTGGACTTTTGCCTGTGACCTTTCTCCCTTGATGATTAGTGGTCAGGGAGTATAATGCCCATCAAAACACTTATTTGCAGGTGCTATGTCTTTGTCTTTATTAGCTGTTTGTGCTTAGACTGGCACTATTTTGACGTGCGTGATGTGTATCCATGATGATAAGCAAACTTTTACTGCAATGCTGGTGATGAGTAGTTTTTAAATGGCCTTTTCATCAGGAATGAAGAGCGTGCTTGCGTAGAAAATGCTTGACCATTAACCCGTCTCGCGTAGGTGCACTTTCAACTTTGACCTGTGCCTAGAGAAACTCAAAAAAATATTATATGCATGCAATACTTATTAAATGACAAAAATAACATGAAAGCCATAGGAAAATATAATTTCATTCTATAGTCACAAAGTTCACTCAAAAAGTCTCTCCCTATTAACCCCTTAAATACATTGTCCTTAACGTCCCAAAAAGGGAAGATATAAAGGAGAAAGTTAAATGAATGAGATAACGTCCTCATTTAACCCCTTTTGGCGTCATAGTGTCAAGTTGGAAAATCCAATAACTCCTTTTTGGAGAGTGTTCTGACCCTATCTCCACCTCTCCTATCAATTGTATATGTTGGATGCCCTTGTATCTCAAAGATACCGGATCTTGTGAATGATAATTTTTAAAGTGTTTGGAGACACTATGGGTCTCCAGACCAATTCTAATATTGCGAACATGTTCGAGTATGCATCTCCTCAAATGCCTCTTAGTCCTACCTATATAAAGGAGACCACCGGGACATTCGAGGAGATACACTAGATGAGTTGTAGTACAAGTAATGCACTCCTTAATAGCATATTGTTTACTGGAATCAGAAGCCTTAAAAAACTTCCTATCATGATGCATATACTTGCATGCCAGACATTTTCTGCATACAAAGTTTCCCAAAGGTCTGAGTGATAACCATGAATTAGTGCTACCCTGACTGTTCACTTTATTATCACTAGGTGCCAGTGAGTTTTTTTTAATTAGTTGATTTACAAAAGATTACATGTGGCTTTGTTGATAACCTAGATCCTAGGACTGGATCATTAACCAAAATATTCAAAATTTTCCAGATAATATGTTCAATAGCTGTACTTTTACAATTGTAAGTGGTCACAAAGGGAACAGTTAGTTTAGCTACATCTGAATCTCCAAAATGGGTCATAGATTTATTTTTAACTAACAATAGCTGTTCTCTTGGTATTGAACAAGCACAATGTCATGCTTTTTTATTTAGTTCATGATCATATCCTCAAATTTCTTACATAAATCACTGGCTTGTTTATCATAGTCTACATCTCTACTACAATTCCGTCTTAGTCTAGTGAACTGTCTCAGAGGTATATTCCTAATCCATTGCCTATGATGACCAAAAAACTATTTGTATCAACTTCATTAAAGTGTGTACTGGTTACAACTGACCCATCAACCATAGTCTCTAAATGTATATATAGAAAATCGATTTCAACAGGATGGTCAATAAAAGTAAAGACTAAATTCCTATCATTAGAGTTGATGTAGAGAAGAAATGCTTTAAGGGTATCATCATCACCCCTCCACACCAAGAGCACATCATCAATAAAACGCTTCCAAATAATAATATTGTCTGAAAAAGGATTATTGTGCCAGATACAGCGATGTTCCCATGCCCCTGTATATAAATTAGCGTAACTAGGGTCAAAGCGTGTGCCCATCGCTGTACCGCAAACCTGTAAATAAAACTGATTGTTGAACAGAAAATAGTTATGTGATAAAATAAATTGAATACAATTAATAATGAATTTGATAGTTAAAAAATGGAGAGTACCATCCTGATTAAGGAATAGTTCCACCGATTCTGTGTCCTTGGTGTAGGGGATACTGGTGTAAAGCGACTGGACGTTGCATGTTTCCCAGCTATATCCAGATTCCCATTTGAAATCTTTGAAGATATTAAGTATCGAAGCAGAATCTTTTATAAATGAGGGCAGGGTAGTCACATGTTTCTGCAAAAAATAGTCAACATATTGCGAAGTATTAGAAGTTAAAGAGCCAATCCCAGATATAATTGGGCATCCTGGCGGATTATCAAGTGACTTATGTATCTTCAGTAAATAATAAATAATCGGTATTCGTGGATTAGTCAAATAGAAAACCGAATTCCTTTCTAATCAAAACCCCATTGGTGACAGCCTCTTCTTGAAATTTTTTAAAGATGACAACATATTCCTTTGTAGGATCTTTAGTGAGAGTACAATATGAAACAGAATCTGAAAGTAACCGTAATGTTTCTTTTTCATAATCAGATCTGTTTAATATCACAACACTCCCCAAGCCCCTTATCGGCTTCTCGTATTATTATTTCTTTATTATCTTGTAAAGATTTGAGAGCCTTGTTTTCAAGTTTGGATAGGTTACATTTTTTTTGGTTTATTATTATTTTTAACTAGATCCATAAAATCTTTATTCACCATATGAAAGAAGGTTTCTATAAAGTTACCCTTTGAATGAACTGGATAGAAATTAGAGGGTGGTTTAAATGGAGCGTGCTGTGTATTATTCAAAACTACACCCTGAGATTCAATTACCAATGGTGTGTCTTGTATCTCTGTGTTACTAATAGCATCCAAGTCTACACCAAACCGATGAAGACTGATTTGACTGATTGGTCATGGATTCCAACTTGACAAAATGCCTTTTTAAAGTCAAATTTCGCATTATAGGGGCGTCCCTGGGCGGTGCGCTTGTGCATACGTTTGGACGTCATGACATCACTACATTTTTGGCCGTGAAATGGAGAGCTCAACTGTGAATCAAAAGGACTGCACGATGCAAGTGTTTTTTTTACTCCTTGATAAAGTACTAAGGTACAAAACGCATAGGAGGCTTTCCCTCTATGCTATTGTCTATCCAATAAGTCCTACTTTTGCATTATTGGACTTCTCTCCTCGTTTTTTGGCTGGGGATACTTTTCATCTTATCTGTGGACTTCCACTCCGCAGTTGCAAGTCTTTTCCAGCTACAGGAAGTGAATTATATTCTATATTCCTTTCATCAAAGAGACTGTGAGTACCTATTGCTTTCTATTGATTTGGACACTCCCAATGAAACAGGGGGGTTGTGATTTTTTTCACTCATCTCTTTTTTCAGGGAATACTTATCATTTTACATTTCATGGACATATACTCACAACCTATATAGTTAAAGCCTTACCCACTGTTCCACAATACCTGGATTGTTTATCAGCATTGGCCCTGTATTAGAGCGCCCGTACCACTTTCCGCATCTACATTGAAATCTGGGTATGGCATGAGACACAGGGGGGCGAAGGGAGAGTTCCTCCAAATATCTTCCTCTCTCCTGCTGCTGTGGGCCTATAAGAAAATAGAGACCCATGCTGGCTCTCACCATTCCTGTTATGTCACTCACCATTTAGGCCATGCACGCCAAAATCAGGTCAATTTTCCTTCCATTGTGTCTGGTCTTTCCCGTCTCTGCTCCAAATGCGGTGTCAGGGCTCGATCATTGGCAGGTCTGGTCACAGGTCTTCATGCGTCTTGTATAGGGGTTTATAATTGTACATTCAAATTCACTCCACATTTCCAAGCTGCATCTGAACAAGTCTCCAGTTGCAGCTAGGCTGGAACTCAGTACTTTGGTGAGGGTGGTCCAAGTTCCTCTGAGCTGTGTCCGAGTAGGGCTGAGGTAGGTCTGGGGAAAGGTGAGCAGGGTCAAAGTTGGACTAAGCTAGGTCTGAGGTGAGGTGAGCAGGGAACAATAAAGATTGGGGTACAGGTACCTGGTGCAGAAGCAGGTTTCTGTGTACACGAATAGCAAGGGTTCTGACCATCTTCTTTCTCCACATCGGGCCAGGATTCACCTTTGGAGTTTTGGGTGCTGCTTTGTTTTCTTTTCTCACTTTAGTCTTTGTTTTTGGGGGTCGCAGGTAGATTTGGGTCTGCAAGCATCCTTCACTTTCCTTACTGAAAAAGCGCCCTAGTGGGGGTGAAATGCGTGGGAGAGTACCTTGTACTGTTTGTTTTTTTTGTTTTTTATGTAGTCTAATAAATTAGTTTTTAACCTCTTTGCTGGTGAGTTCTACTAATTTTTTCACGGAGCGGATGGATATTGATCTTTACCTGTTTTCTTTGCTACTGCGAGAGGATCTGCATTCACCACCGGATGTTCCAGGGAGACGCTTCTGAACGTCAGGGTTGCATTTGGATCTCGAGGGAGCCAGGCGGTGGTTGATCGTGAGTAATGCGTACTCCACACCGGGCACAGCCGGGGCTAACCGAGGGAGACTGAGTGAGTTACCATCTCATGTATTGTCCCCACAGTGTTTCTAAAAAAGCCCTCCTTGCCTCCCTTGTCGTTCTACATTGACTATTCACCCTATTAACCCGCATGTTCCGGTGTCAAACTCCTTGAAATGAATGAAAATTTATGACTTATGGCTGCTTTTTAGCAGCATTGACCGTTACTCTTGGAGCTGGTACACGTTTTTTTCAGTTTATGGTACAGCAAGGTGACGCAATAGGAGATAGAACTCCTATGCAATGCTCACAGGGAACGTCCATGTATCAATGCAAACAGTAATGTTATTCCATATACACACAGCTTTGTAGTTGAATCAGTATATCCATGTCACTAATAACCCTTGAAGCCACTTTTTGTGGACTCCCACTAACCTCTGTAAGGGGTATATTTTGTATGGGTGTCACAGGCCATGGGTACAGTAAAAGAAGGAAAAAAAGAACTCACAAGTCTCTGGAAATCCAGGTGCTGTGGGGCGTGCTCCTACCGAAGTGGTATGCAATGCAGAAGATTCTTGGATGGCGGTGCAGCTGCCTTGGAAAAAATTCTTGGGACCAAACTTGCAAAGAACTGGGTACAACAAAGTTTTAATGGCACATAAAAACAGCAACAGACAAACTCTGACGCGTTTCAGCCGCAGCGGGCCTTTGTTGTACCCAGTTCCTTGCAAGTTTGGTCCCACGAAATTTTTCCAAAGCAGCTGCACCGCCATCCAAGAATCTTCTGCATTACTGGTACAGCAGTAAGCATATTCTGGAGTCCGTAGAAGATGAATTGATCCATCGGTCAAGCACAAAAGATCTGAGAGAACAAGAGTTAGTACAAGAGCTAGTTGTGATAGAGATCAGTGAGTGTGGCAATACAATTTCAGGGAGAATTTATGTCAGTACCGTTGATGTCACACGGGGAGCATTCGGCACTAGGTGTTAATGGTGGGCGGGATTAAGTTGGTGATTGGCTCTCTACTGTTGCAAGATGTCAAAAGTAGAAGTGTACATGTACCTGTCTCTTTACCTGTATAATACAACAAAATAACGAAGCAATATACATTTAATACACATTCATTAGTAGTTCAGTACATTCTGAATACCAGCTATGACCAAAATAATTAACAAACAAACTAGCATTGCAATAATGCAGATGTACAAGAAGGGATTCACAACAAGGAACAGCCAATGGTGGCTACGGCAAGGGGGCATGTACAGTATGTGACACTACTCTATGTTCTGTACCATGCCCGAGGGAAGACAAAGATTTGTAGGATGGTATGCATAGCCAGAACAGAGTAAGTATAGTACTTTATACACTTTTGCCTCTAACGTTTTATTTAAATTGAACAGTAATGTATTGTTTTAATGTCTATGTGCCTACTTCGATTAATATAGTAAAAGAGCAGAAATTACAGCTATCATTTTAAAATATATTTTGTTGCAGTTTTTTCTTTAAGTGAAATTCTTAATTTAAACTTTTATTTAAATAAAACATTAATGCAGTGTTTCAATGTCTATTTTATATGTATAAAAGTATAATAATGTATTGTTTTGGGAGCAACAGACACGTTTTGAACACTGATGGGGTGTGGGGATATCTTGAGCATATTTGACCATTGGTTAACAAAAGGCTGGTTGATCAGTGAGATGATCATTCTGGCTTTTAACAATGTATGCAATCAGTGTTGAGCAGAAATTCTGTTGCCTATGTCACACCCAATTTAGCCCTATTCACAGACACTCGGGGTTAGGAGCACATGAATGATTCACGCATAATGTGAGGTATTAGGCAATTATTTTAATAATGTAGGCATTTAGTAAGGTATTGTATTAAGCAGAAATCCTGTTGCCTACGTTACACCCAGTTTAGCCCTAATCACAGACACTCAGGGGGAGGAGCGGATGAATGATTCATGCATAATGTGAGGTATTACGCAATTAGTTTAATAATATACGCATGAAATGAAACTGTCATAGTATAAAAGTATAATAATGTATATATCTCTATGCCTATACTTGAATACTTGCATTTGGAATCTTAGCCACTGGTGTTTCACTGCAGGCATTTTTGTTTGATCATAGGAACAGTCATGGTCTAGACTTTAGAAGCAGGGAGTGGGGGAGGGAGGGTTCTGTGTGCAGGCTTTGTCTATGCAGTAGAGTGTAGGCAAGTTGTGTGCGTATTGTGGCCAAACCCCACATTACTAATGTCAGCACTCAATACATGTAAATATAACACAAGAAACAGCCCATTGCAGTTACAATGTTTTAATTTAGTTTTGTCTTTCACAGTGAAACGATTCGGCTAATGGATGAGATCAGCCTACAAAATGATGAGTGGTCTACTGCAGAGGTTCAGGATATTCTGAAGCAGAAGCATGACATTCCAGTGTCTGAGTCCAGCATCAGACTAATGAGATGGTATTTGGGCTGAAACTTTGGATGTGTGAGGTAAAGTGCTGTACTGTACATAAGTCTAAATCTGCATTGCCCCAAAGGCAGATGCCTGATGGGGTTCCCCAAGAGCTGCTCCCTTCTACACAAAACCAGCGTGCTAAGGGTTAATCTCCGTGTTTGCTTACTGCTGTGTTTCGTCAGCCCCACCCTCTGGAATGCTAATGCTATGGAGGACAAAAGGAATCTGAAATCACAACTGCAGTTAATCTGAACCCCATCAGTCAACATCTGCATCGCCCCAAAGGCGCACAGCCGAAGGGCAGCCAAAGGGTGTGAGCCGTTTGCTGCCATTCACTGATGTTTGTTGGTATTAAAATTTCAGTATTTCAATCTGAAACTCTCCAACCCTCTATCCCCTGCACCCAATTTTCCAACTCTAACTGTCCATGAAATGTCTGTGAATTGACTGTATAACCCTGTTCATTTAATGTAACCATGTATTGTTATAACTCTGTGCCCAGGACATACTTGAAATTAGAGGTAACTCTCAATGTATTACTTCCTGGTAAAACATTTTTATAAATAAATAAAGCACAAATAACGTTTAATGTCTGTTTACCTAAGCTTTAGCATGTTTATTATGTAGAAAAGTTTCAATATTACACTGCGGTACTATATGGCTTATTCCATTGAAGTACTGTACTGCAGTATAGGAGGTGGACAAGGGAGGATTGTCTGCAAAGGAATGTCTTTGTTTTCTTAAAACCGCATTTCTGGGTTTTCTGTATTTGTCTATAGTAGCCAAATCCCCAAATAAATCATATCAGCACTCACTACATGTAAATACACCGCATGGAAAAAAAAAAAGTATAATTTATTAAACCCATTATTTTTTTATCATTGCAGTGTGTTTCCCCATAAAGGATGTTACATATTTACATAGTTATATAGTAGATGAGATTGAAAAAAGGCATGTTATATTTAGACAACAGATACTTACCTTATATTTGTATTTACAGTATTTTGATAGAGGATGGCAAACAAAAAAAACCCCAGTGAAACATTATTCAATCATGTCTCATAAGGGGAAAATATAATTCCTTTCTGACTCCATATAATGGCAATCAGATTACTCCCTGGATCAACATCCTTCCCATGTTCACTTATTAGGTATATCCCTATCTACCTTTCCTTTCTAAAAAGATGTCAACCTCTATGGGTAATGAATTCCACATTGTAACTGCCCTTACTGTAAAGAACCCTTTCCTTTGTTGCTGGTGAAATCTTCTTTCCTCCAATCCTCCTGTGTCGTTTGTACTGCCCTTGGGATGAATAGTTATTTTGAAAGCTCCTTGTATTGTCCCCGAATATATTTGTATAAAGTCATTATATCCCTCTTAGATGCCTCTTTTCTCGTGCAAACACATCTAAATTAGCTAGCCTCTTGTCAAAAGTCAGATTTGCCATCCCCTTTATTAATTTTGTTACTCTTCTCTGCACTTTTTCTAGCTCCATAATGTGCAGTTTTTTATGGAGTGGTGCCCAAAATGTGCTCCATATTCAAGGTGTGGCATTACTCATGCTTTATACACTTGCATAATTATGCTTACTTCCCTTCCATTCCCCATTTAATGCAAGATAAGATCTTATTTGCCTTTGCAGCCACTGCATAACATTGGGCACTATTGCTAAGCCTTATGTCTACAAGCACTCCTAAATCCTTCTCCATCAAGGACTCACAACATTTTGCCCCATTTAATTTGTATGTAACCTGTTTATTCTTGTTTCCCAAATGCATAGCCTTACATTTGTACATATATCTGTATTAAACCTCATCTGTCATTTAACGTCTCCTAGTTTCAAGTCTACTGATGCAGCCACGAGTATCCGAACACTTGCCTGGGAAAATCTGGGGCAATACACCAGTAATGCTGCAACATATCTGTGACATTTCTGCAGACAGACTAATGGCCCATCGGATTAACACAGCGTGCGTCCCTGGCAGTCCCTTTCAAACTGAATGAGACTGCTAGGGACCCCCGCTGTGTTAATCTGCAGAAATGTCACGGAAATGTTGCAGCATTACTGGGAGATTGACCCAGATTTTCAAAGGCAAGTGTTCGGATACTCGTTGCTGCATCTGTATCTATGTGTCATCAGCAAAAATGGACACTTTGCTCTCTAGGTAAATGGCAAGGTTATTAATTATCAATTTTAAAAGCAGGGGTCCAAGTACAGATCTTTGAGGTACTCCAATCACAACTTTAGCCCAACCTGAAAAGGTTCCATTTATGACAACTCTGTTATATATCTTTCAACAAGTTTTGAATCCAGGTGCAAATATTTTTACTGCATCCAATTTGCTTTATTTTGTACACTAACCTTGTGTGGCATCGTATCAAAAGCCTTTGCAAAATCTAAGTAGACCACATCAACATATACACAGCTTTAACATGAAATCAACAAACCCCCATGCCCACAGTCACATGTTATTTCAGCCAATTAGATTGTGAGATGTATATCCCCAATCTGATTGGTTGTAGTAGACCATGTGACTCCCTTTGGATGACGTCACATCCTTTCCAAAAATGGACTCTGTAAAATGGTGTAACGGTTTTTCTGGACCCCCCCTTGACCCACCCAATCTCAGATTGGCCCCTGTGGTCTAACCGGTCCCCATTACATGGATGTGTCTGGTGGTGCCCCTGTTGGCTACAGGACTCCTGAGTCTCCCGCATGATGGTAAAGTGATATCAATCAAGACAGACAGCTGAGGTAGTGTGCTTTGAGTCCTACCTACATCCAGTGCAGCGCCTCCACCTCATCAGGATCTCTGCGTCTGCAGGGAGATGGATCTGACGAGGAACTCCTTCTTGGTGCCTTCCTCTGCTGATTAACTCCACACTCACACATGAGGGTATTGATGAATAAGGGCATCTTTATTTGCATGGTTCAGGCAGACTGCCCCTCGCAGCGGTCAGCTTAGCCGCTCATTCTTGCACCGCACATCCCTTTAGAAGGTCTTTCCTCCTAATGGTGTTGGGTCACCTCTCCCCCCAGGGAGATCCCCCCCTGTGTCAGGTCCCTGAACACAGTGTAGATCCTCTCTATCGCATAACTTGAACTCTTACAACCACTTGATGAACACACTCTTGATTAACCTTGAACTCTTAGTTGACACACATCTTGAACACTAACTTTTGGCAGTGCTGTGTCTTATATATCTTAGGAAAAAGCCACACCTTTTATGTCACTAACAGTGGACTCAGAGTATGTTACCACTCCCCTTGAGTACATATGACACCTCACCAGGGTGTGAGGGCAAACCTCCATGATTGATGATGGCAATCCTGTATACTTACCAGGTTTACTGCCATCATGAGAGAGAACTGTATACCATTTTTAAACATGGCTACATTGGTCTACTACAACCAATCAGATTGGGGACATACATCTCACAATATGTTTGTCTGAAATAACATGTGACTGTGGTCATGTGGGTTTGGTGATGTCATATTAAAGGGAAAGGAAGCACTGCCTTTCTGATTGGCTGGCTTCCCTCACTTTACATGACGTCACAGTCTTAAAAAAAATTGTAACATGGTTATCCCAGCCAATCAGATGGCATGGGAACCATTTGCCACTCAAATGTGACATCACAGGCCGTATAAAAGCCTGTGCAGCCTCATTTGACACCAAGAAGCTGGAGAGTGAAGACCACCCCAATAGGATTACAATGGCATTACAGATGAAGATGGTTGAAGATGAAGATACAGAAGAAGAAGAAAGAAGACCCCCAAATGGATTACAATTAACAGATGAAGAAAAAGAAAGAAGAAAAGGACTTTGGGCTTTACCTGAGGCCCATTGTTGTTTTGGATTATGGATTTGTTCAAGAGCTTGCTAAGACCCCGGGAATCGGAGGGTGAAGACATCTAAAGGTAAGAAAAAACATTGAATGTATGTTATTTTTCAGGTTTTTTCATTGTATTTTTTTTGTTATTGTAATTTTT